>OY856409.1:351729057-351956557 GCA_963693085.1 Alisma plantago-aquatica | reverse complement strand
GTCGGTCATAAAACTGTTTATACAAATGGGAATTCCTCTTTACTATCATAAAATATAGTATATAATACGAAAATAACTCAAAATTATTTGACGCCTATGTGACTTGCGATGTTAACAAGTATGTGAGCTGTAGCAACTAGCAGCTTGGTGAGTTTGCAAGCAGATATGGTTAAGTGGGTTACGGGGCACAAAATCACAGTGCTGTTTTCAAGTTCTGTAATGTCCTTTCCATCATCCTCTACGTCTTTACTGCATCCTCTGGCTTGTCTTACTACCGCTCCCAATAAGATATTTCTAGATCTTCATATTCTTCCCCTATTTCTTTAGGTTGGCAGAAAACACAGTATGGTTGAAAAGTGGCAGCATCTTATTTAATTGGCCGCTTGGCTACTAAGAAGAAACTTAGTGTTCACTGTGCAAGCTCGTAAGCAAAAGCAAGTTTGAAGTTTTTAGTGTCTCACTCCACTTCCCGGATCCCTGCCGTTCTCAATGAAGCATGAGTAACTGATAGTGAGAGAGAGTGAACACTTGTACCGTGTAACTTCCTGCTTCTAAATTTTCTTGCTTGTTTGTCACTGTTCAATTGCTGTTTTCCTTGACAATTTCAAAAGTTGCTGTATCTTTAAATAATTAATAATTTTTTAGTCATCTCCAACATCCCACTCCTCTTTGGTAACACATTAAAGAGATATTTGATACTTTACATGTTGATGAGAATATGGCCCATAATAGTGTTGAATGAATAAGGACCCATGTAGCCGACTCCAATGTGGTTGGGTTTAAGACTTAGATGATGATGACCATAGCGAATAAGGGACACTAATCATGACTGCTAAGGGGGTTGCTAAATCAATGCTATCAATAACCAAGATCATGGGAGATATCGTCACTGCCTAAGAGGAGATATTTGCATATAGAAGCTGTAGCTGCATGCAGAGAATGTTTCTGTTGCAAACATGTAGCTGTCTATAGAAGATAACCCATGTAAATGACCTACGGGAAGAGTGCTCCACTAAAGATAACATGCCAAGAAGAGATGTCTTACTCTAAGAGAAGACGCAAGTCCAAAGTAGAGGTGCATGGAGAAAAAAGAACCACCCGATGAGAAGGCTATAGAAAAAGATCAACCAAGTGTGAAACATATTATCAAGAGAGTTTCCACTGATCAAGTTCTACAAGAGAACCCTCCTCGGATATCGAGGTGTGTGTAGAAGAAGAAATGACTAACCTAAGAAATGAGATCCAAGGGAATAATTTTACATGTTAAGCTATCTGAATGAGATCCTATACCATAGTTTGGCGATATATCCTTGGATTTTCCACGACTATCGCTCGAGGACATCTATTCTAACAGAAGACCTGTATATAAACGAAATAAATGACCAAGATATAGGGTGGTGATATATAATCTTTTTCGTTCACTCTGTCTTCCTTTTGTTCGCTCCTCTTCTTCTCCTTCCTCTCACCATGCAATTTTTTTTAAAGTTCCTCACTCGTTTCTCCTCCAACTTTGGAAAGTAGCAAAGTTGGAATGGATTGTAAAAAAATCTCCCCTCATACTAAGCATAAGTGTTCTACAAAGTGATATGCAGTGTTACAACACAAAACAATGCCATATAGACTATATGTAGTGTTGGATTTTTCAATTAATTTATTATGTGTAAATATATTTCTATATATGAAGAGTAAGAGAAATATATTTACATTGTAGTATATATTTTTATCTACATGTAAAATAGTAATATTCATGTACAAGTACAATATGTCGATGTGTGTGTGTGTGTGTGTGTGTGTGTATGTATGTATGTATATATATGTTTAAAATGTGTGCTTATTATATTTACATATACATATAGATATTGAAATATATACATTTAGATATTGAAATTTATAGTAGAAATGTATACATATATGTATGTATTTTCAAAAGGCATACATATTGTAAAAAATGGTTAGAGGAAAAGAGTCACACTTGAGCAAAGTGTTATTCATACCCACATATATGGAAAGGAGACTAATACAAACTTGATTAAACCCTAATGCGGCAACACATTAACGCCTTATCTAAATCAATTACTACTAAATTACTCTCTCTCACACAGTTTTTCATAATCCAACCATATGTATTAAAAGTATGCTATGGTATATACCCACTTACCGTACTTCATTATCATCAGAATTGTATTATTCAAAACAGTTGAATAGTTTTCGACGCTCCATATAGAGTTCCAGACTGGCTGTTGGATGTGAAAATATGTGTCCTATAGAAGTATATAGATGGACAGGTAATACATGTCTGATTGATGCACTAGCTTTGTGTGAAGGTGAATAAATTAATATTCTTTTCATTCATACGTCCGGACTTTGAAAAAAAGCTCGCAGTTATTCAAATGTCTCATGCTCTCACCATAGCATGTTCTCACTGGATCATCATATGTGTGTGTTTGTATATATATAAATATGTATATATATGTGTGTGTGTGTGTGTATGTAGATATATATTTATATATCTTAATGTATGCTAAATATATAGATAAATATGTATATTCACGCGTGCATAACTAAAAGTATTTTAATTTTTTTTTTATTATCGAGAGTCGAGAGAACTGCCCCCGTAGAAGCGCCACTTTTGTGACCCCCCAGATAGCGTAAAACTCTCGGGCCCCGAGCGTCCCGCACACCCGGGAACCGGTTAAAGCGCACAGTTGGCCGGCCTGCACGACGGGTACCATTTCAGAGGCGGCCGCTGGGTATCGAACCCGGATCCCTTCATGAGGGGACACCGTGCCGAACCACCTAAACCACTCCTCCCCGGCTAGTATTTTAAATGATTAATAAACAACATAAGCGGATAAAAAACCCTATATACTATGTATCCAAAAAGTGGTTGCATATGCTTGTATATGCGGTCAATGTCCGTATTCTAGCACCTTCTAAGCATATGTGATGCAGATAGTAGGCTGAATCTCAGACCTGGCCACTTATATCGTTTTCAGAACCATGCAACTCTGAAATCATGGATGTGATGGGAGAGACGAATAACATCACTTTTAGATGGCGTTATGTAACTTCAAAAGAAAAAAGATGGTGATATGCTTAAAAAGGGAGTTGGACTGAGTTTTAGAGGCAGGCTATTTTGTAAATTATAATAGATAGCCTTGGGTTGGTTGCACATTTTCTGGGCACTATATCGTGATTTGTTCTCGTCTGTGTCGAGATTTCTGTGATTGTTTTTCACGAGACACGACTGCAGTGGATCACTGCTGGTAGATCCAGCTGCTGGAATGCGATGTAGACACAACATGCAACTTCCTCAATGAGTCGTGGCAGCCAGTAAGCAGGCTCAATTTGCTTTTGTCACTGCCCAGAGTAGGTGAGGATTGCCCATTCTACACTATTTAGATGGTGCCAAGGAAGAAAATGTCCGATTTCGACGCCGTTTCGATAGCCACAGAAACAGAAATTTCGACGGAAATTTTGACAGATGCATTCCTGGCGTTTCGACGACCAAATGATCGAATTATTTATCGAAATTTTACCAGAACAATCTACTAGTGTAGATCTACTAAAATATGCAATAATATTTCATATTGGATATGTGAGGGGGTGGGGCTCCTCATGTGTGAGTGAAGGAAGCTGAACAATTTTGATGGGCATTTCGATGGAGATTTTGAGGTCAATTGAATGGGGAAATGAATGAATCAAGTCATCATAGTTTGCAAGCGCAATATATAGACTTAAAAGACACAAATTTATGGAAACATAGCATGATCTAGGATGGTAGGACCTCTCGGTAGGATGGCAGGACGTAATACATAAACAATGTTGCAGTGGTATGTGAGTGAGTATTGAGGAAGCATGAAACAACTATGGTTTATGCATCTAGTTGAACCATGATGGTTGTCATCCTCCTTGTTGATTATACCTATCAACATATTGGCTCATGTTTATTTTGTTTTATACAAGCATAGATGTGTCTCACTGTTAATCTCCATATGCTTACAAGTGATAAAATGCATACTAATGGATTAACTCAAGCATTGTTCTTGGTCGTGTGCTTTTGTAGCGAGAGCCTATAGGAGGCAATCATGTAGTTAGAGGTGTGATTGATAATAGCATACATACAAAAAATCTCGATAGTGATACTAATTTTGCGCACTATAACATAAATCATGTAACCTCAAAAATGAAAGTTAGTGGGTCATCATAGTCATAGATATCACTCCTAGACACATTTTTAAATATTTCCTTTGTAGGTCTTTATAGAAGTGAGAGAAATAGGAGAGAGAGGTAGAATTAGGCTAGGAAGAGAAGAAACATAACTTAGATTGCCCCTAACAAGCCCAAGGAATCACATAGTAAAATCTGCAGACATCGTACCCCATTTCTCGAAATAATAGATGTGTTTCTCAAAATTTCGTCGAAATACGGACGAAATGGGCCTTTTTCATCGAAATTTACCTAATTTCGTCGAAATTCGAAATAATTGTCGAAATTTAATTTTTTTTTCTGGCAAAATTCCCTACGTACAGACATGTAAGGCCATTTCTATGTCCGATCGTTGGCGACATCGAAATAATTAGCGAAATTTCGCCAATTTCGACGAAATTTTGAACATTGGATGGTGCAGTGTGGTTGTACGAACTACAACTTGGATCTGGATTTAGATATCGTGTTGCTAATGGTACTTTGTGATAAGTATAGATACGGAGGAAAACACAAATCTAGAAGATGCGGAGATTGCAGTGATTAAAGATGTTAAAATTATAGACAGTTATATAGAAAACTAGCTTGGTTAGGTCTAGGGAAATAGGAAAACATGTAAGTATATAACTTTTGTATGAAGAGTGTGCCCATGTGCGGTTGGATCTATGGAAGTGACTACCTGTTAACAGTGAAAGCATGCAGAGAACAACTCTAGGCCAAATTTAAAAGTATCTGATACCATGTTGTTCATTATTATATTCCTCCACCTTCAGAAGCTAAGGAATAAAAAGGTTTGAATTTAGTTCCTCCAACATATGTTATAAGATCATGTATATTGTCTAGCATTGTATATCTATAGTTTACTGTTTAAAACAAATGCTTGTAGTACAAGGACTTCATAAGTTGGCTTGACAAATATTAATAACTAGTTCCTTCTTAGGTATTTTTATTTGCTTTAACATACTAAAAAGTAATCTCCGGATCCCACTAAAAATGCCACAGTTATTTATAAATCTGATAATTCGTATGACTCTTGTTCTGTCGAAGAATCTGAACGACCTATCAGTGGGTGACAATCTCTTGAATTATACTGCCTGCATTTGTCTCTCAAATTAATAACTTAGAACCTAGAGCATGCTTGATGAATTAGCAGTCTTGTTGTAGGACAGGCTGTCACTGGTTCCTTGCTGCAACATGTTTTTCATGGGGTCTGCTGCTGTTTATACATTCTCACCAGTAACTACCGTGTTTGCCATCCTACTGAATCATTTTGTTTGTTTATCAAACATTGTAACAAGACGTTACCTTTAGTGAAAGCATTAAAAACTGAAAAACACTAGGGGGGGTGAATAGAGTTTTTAAATATTTTAACAATTATTTAACTCAAAACAACCACAATTGAAAATGAAAGAAGGAGACAGGTGTTTAGAGTGGTTCCAACTTTAGCAAATACTAAAGTTGTCAGTCCACTACCCGGTTGCTTACCCAACCGGGATTTGGAAAGAATTTAATTTTCTTACCTCGCAAGGACTTTACATAAAATTACAATTCTTTCCCTAAACCCTTCAAGCAGCCTTCACCTTGAAGTAATTGCACCAACCTTGAAGCAGCCTTCACCTAGAAGTAATTGCACCAACCTTGAAGCAGCCTTCCTCCTGAAGTAGCTTCCCGTTGCAATAGCCTTCTTGAAGTAGCTTCCCGTTGCAATAGCCTTCTTGAAGTAGCTTCCCGTTGCAATAGCCTTCTTGAAGTAGCTTGAAGTCCACCTTCTCCTCCGAGAAGAACCTTCTCCAATCCGCAGCCTCCAACCCTAGGAGTAGCAAGGAGAATACAAAGAATAAAAAAGAACAAGAAAGGAAAGTGGAAATTACAACTTATCCTTTGAAGCACAAGGCTTGATTTGCCTATATCAAGCGTGTAGATCTCCTAACCAATGTGTATGGAAGTGTGATTGCAGTGGATAGGAGATACTAGCCTATAGGACACGAAATTAGAGCAAGTAGAGGAATCGCCAATGCAAGTGTTGCTCAATTTCTCAAAACAGATTGCCAATTGTAAGTGTATGCTCAAGTGTATCACAAGTATAGCTTAGGTGAGTTTAGATGTCCTAAGGCATGTCCTATTTATAGGAATGACCTACAAGTGCTTAAGGACGTTCTAGACACTTTCTAGGGGGTTCTAAGTGCTTAACTAACCGTTAGGTATAAGTTAGTTGCATTAGTAACGACTAGTTACTTTATTCTGCAGTTGCTGTCAGAGTCCATCTCGGTCGAGGAATTGTCGACCGAGATACCTACTCGGTCGAAGTTTTGTCGACCGACAGGCTCTCTGGATCAAGTGTTAGCAACATTCATTCCCAACTGCCAACTACCTTGTCAGCTGTGTCTAACGGCTACTTGGGTCATTCTCGGTCGAGAAGTTTGTCGACCGAGAGTGTCTCGGTCGAGGAGTTTGTCGACCGAGATTGACCCTGTTTCAATCTTTCAATTAAGGCACTAAGTGTGTGTATGAGTGTGCATATGTGACACTATTGAAGGGGATGACCTATCTAAGTGTGGTGTTTAGCTAGGGAAGATCTAACGCTTGATTTACATGAAGTCTAAGTACTTGTACATTATATATTTGTACAAGTTTACAATTGATTACATTTCATGACATTTACAATCATTCAAGCATATAGATTCCCTAGAGCTTTGTCATCCACCTCATTCCTGCAACACTTAAGTAGCACGTTAGATTAACAAGAATGAAATGTTTGCCATCATCGAAACAAAGAGTTTTATCATAATGTCCAATTTATCCAACAAAAACAACAAACCATAACAGATGGTTATGAACTCCACTAAGTTTTTTTTGAGAAAGCAAAAGATGATAATAGTATTGATTTTTATCAAGCCTTGTATGCTAAGTGAAACATGGTTAGGTATTTTACCTTATCCAAAAAAAAAAAAGAAGCATGGTTAGGTAGAAAGGTAATGTAGAGGCGGTTTTTTCCATTTCATTGCAATACCTTAGTGGTTCTGTATTGGTGACTCCCACTGGATTTTTTTCGGAAGTCTACAGTAACAGGAGTTGTATGAGATAACCTAAAAGAAAAGCACCACATGGTTCCGGCCCTCTACAGGGGTTTTGCGAAGTTAATGTTTCAGTTAATCAGATTTATGGTATGTTCGTGTGGCCTAGATTGGAAATAAAGTAAAATACTTACCTTCAAATCTTTCTCAGATTTGATTTCTTTTGATTGGTTTAGCTGCACAAGTTTTTCAAGTGCTGCATGATATGCTGTTGTAATAGTTCAGAAACACAATTTTTGTTTTTATTTGGCACCACATAGGTTTCATGTTCTACTTGCCATCCTTGCATGCTTTGCAGAAATCCATAAACTGTTTTTGGCTTTTATAATTTTCTTGCTAGGATGCTGTTATTTTCTTGGTACAATGTCTGTCTTGTTACGAAGCAAATACAAGAAGAGTGGAAAGTAGGAAATGCTTGGCAACTTGACAGGCTTTATATAACGCTTCCTAGCACAACAAACAATTAGATTGTCGGCATAGTTATGGTGATTAACGAGGCACCGGTCGTTTTTAGAAAATAAATCAGTTTATGACAAATGTAATGGCGTCTTATAAATTTCATTAGAAACTTGAATCATGTTTGCATTGAGTACCATTGATTACATACTTTATGTTCATAAAATTTTAAACCAATGAATTTAACTTGAGTGGCTTTGATCTCAGAGATGGTTCTTGTTGTGAGTAGTAATCCATTTTAACTCCTATTTGCTAAACTTGCTTATTTTTGTGGACGATTATTCCTGTTTTCTAAATCATTCTTTTCCTGTTTCAGATGGCACCGAAACAGAAAATAAGGATCAAGCTTAGGTCCTACTGGGTTCCCCTGATTGAGGACTCTTGCAAGCAGATAATGGATGCAGCTCGCAACACCAACGCAAAAACTATGGGCCCGGTGCCACTGCCAACCAAAAAGCGGGTGTATTGTGTCCTCAAATCTCCGCATGTTCACAAGGATGCTCGTTTCCACTTTGAGATCCGGACTCATCAAAGGCTGATTGACATCTTGTACCCAACTGCACAAACAATTGATTCATTGATGCAGCTCGACCTTCCAGCTGGTGTTGATGTGGAAGTGAAACTGTGATCTAAATGCGAATCGAGAACACATACTTTCTCCTCCAAGTCAACATTTCAACTTGGCTTGTTCTTGGGTTCACTTTCTTGTTATGAACAATCCCCTGTTCCTGTTTCTTTCTCTGTTTACTTCTAGTGTAACTAGTCACAGCTTGAATTCTTTAGCTGATTATTGGGACAGGTATGATACTAGTATATCCTATTTGAGAATGCTAAGCTATCAATAGACATGTAGCTGTATCACAGTATCAGCTGGAGATGACAAACCGGGCTTAAGCTGTTCTCAAGACCAGTCTTGGATCCAGGTCTTGTTTCCACCCAGGCCCCTTGTAATTTTGTTTCTCTTGGAACCAAGGCTGGAGATTCTGCGGGCACTTCAACCTAGGACAGTTCGGGCCTAATTTTAGTCTTCAACCAAACAGGAAGGCTGGTTCGGATTTCTGCGACATTGTACCTGCAAAAGCAATCTGTAAATGTTTTGGCTTGGGCTTCGTGAATAGTCTCTAATTTATCTCTTTGCAAATGTGAAATTAATTGCACTCCTAATTATGATAGCGCATTGTCACAAAACTAGACAAGATTGTATCTTTTAGTATGGTGGAGCATGTACAATTCCAAATGTGCGACTCCTCTTGCGTGCAGCGTTAACGTTGGTTACATGAAGATGGAAATCTTGCGTGCAGCGTTAACGTACAACAATGCACATATGTAAGGTTAATTCAAGTATTCTCATTGTTATAAACCCTAATTAGCACCACTCCCTCTAGTGCTATTGTACTCCAATTCTTTGTTGATGCATAGTTGGGTCTCTACTACTATCACGCGTGCTATTGTTGTTCGTGTCTCATCCTCCTTCATATCTATCAGGCTGTCGTCCCTAAATGTTACACGCTAATATAAATATTACTAATGGATAGTGAAATTTAGCACGCTGCTCTCACCTTTTTGCAGTTTTCAAAACCACATAGTATATTAATCACAACTGCAAGAACCAACTATTTATAACTATTGAAACAAAAATTCTAAAATTTTATTTGCAAAAATAACGAAACACGTAAAATATGCATAGTATCATTCCACGTATGCACTCTTTCTGACTTTAACCGTTAAATAAACGCAACCGCATAAAGAAATATTATTACAACACTAAATCATTTGCAACTCGTTTTACCTTTATACAAGGACCTAGGGTGTTAGGGACTGAACTTCTCAAACATTTGTATGGGTACAATATAACTTTTCTAAAGTTTTAAATCTCCATATGCTTGGGTTGACCTAAGTTTTTGTATGTATAGGGGCGGGCTACTTGCCTGGTGAATGATTAACTCTTTGTAACCGTTTATAGCACTTAAATAGGTAGTAAATACTAATAAGAAACTGGATATGAACGCAAGAAATATAGGAGACTAAACATTAACTCAAGACGGTAAACTAGTTCAAGGAGACTAACTATATAGAATATGTAAGTACATCTACTTTGCAAACTCCTAATAATATTCATAAATCTAATTCACTTTCTCTATGTTCTCTTTCTAATCTTTCATTATTATGGCTTGACTATTGAATTGAATTAATTGATCTTAATGACTTTATTGTTTAGGTGAGTAATTGGTCCAAACTGATTTTCTCTTTTACTTTGCCGTTGAAGTTATTTGGATTGTACCGTTCAAGTAAAAACATTATTGTTTAAATTTTTGTACAAAAATTATAGCATGAGAACTTTAACTCTGCTAGCTGAATTGACTTTTATCTCCAATGAGATTGGCTCAGAGGTCTTGCAATGGATAAACAACTTCACAAAATTGTGGCCGCATGTCATTGGTACTCGGGAAGGGTACCTCCATGTTAAAAAGCCTTCAACTTCACATAAAGTAATTCCACCAGGACTGACACACTTTACATACTAATAGTATTGCAAGAAGAAGTAGATCTACAAAAGATGTACACTCCAACTATAACCTGTTAGATCCTAGGATGGGTGATTGGATGCTCTAGAGGGGGGGGGGTGAATAGAGCTTAATGCACTTAAAAAATTCATTAGACCTTCAAGTTATATCACAAGATAAGATTGCTAAATATAAAATTTGAGTGCATCTAAAACATACATAGAAAGGGAGAGAGAGATTGAATAAGAACCAAGTGACAAACTATGTAGAATGGTTCCATACTCCAAACTAGGAGTATGTTAGTTCACTACCTAGAGAGGTCAACTTCTAGGATTTCTAAGCGTCTCTTCCTCTATATATTCATTTATAAGAGTTACAACACATGACCTACCAAAGGACTTATCTATGCAATACAAAGAGTCTTCAACCATACCAAGGACGTACCCACTTTGTAACGAGTCTTTGGCCTTCTCAAAGTACTTACCCACTCTTGCACAAGTCTTTAGCCTTCTAGGAATTACCCACTCTTCTTGGATCTTCAACCTTTGACTTCACCTTCACTCAGAGAAGCTTTCACCAAGGACTTACCCACTTGAGCAAGGAGTTTTCTGCCTTCACCAAGGTTGTAACACCCGGGCCCACTGCCCAAGGCTCTAGTAGAGTTTCGAGAATGATGAATGGCCCCACAGACCACAACTAGCCTTAACTGCGCGCTTTATCCTCACTCACGCGCAAACCAGGGTCAACTTCCCGACTAGTCACCCATCCTAGTACTACTCCAATCTGAGCACACTTAACTATGGAGTTCTTTAGTGATGGGTTCCCAGAAAAGGAGGTGCACCTTGGTGATATGGGTAGTCCAATCATTCCTTTTAAGACCATTTTATCTGATGCCTCAAATCCTGAGACGTTACAATCTCTCCCACTTAGACTCTTGACGTCCTCGTCAAGGCTTAACTATAAGGCCTCATAACATCACCCCATTTCAGTGTAGACCCAGAATGGCCCATGGACACCCAACTCCCGATCGCGGAATACCAACGCAAGGGTGGCTACATCACCATAGACAACCCTTTCCAACATGCTTGGACAACACGACTCAAGACTGGAATGCCACATGCCCATGCAGGCGTCCTAGGATTTGAAACCTCAAATAAGATGATCTTATAAGGAATGATTGGACCACCCATATCACCAAGGTACACCTCCTTTTTCGGGAGCCCATCACTAAATAACTCTATAGTTAAGCGTGCTCAACTTGGATAAGTATTAGGATGGGTGACCAGTCGAATAGTTGACCCCGACTTGTGCGTGAGTGAGGAAAAAGCGTGCAGTTAAGGCTAGTGGTGGTCTGTGGGGCCAGTCGTCAATTATGAAACTCTACTAGAGCCTAGGGCAGTGGGCTCGGTTGTTACAAATGGTATCAGAGCCATAACCCCTCTAGTAGGTGGGGCCCACATGGGTCAGTGGCATGCCAGTCTTTGAGCGGTGTGGTCCAGGCATGTTGGAAAGGGCTATCCGTGGTGATGGAGCCATCCTTGCGCCGGTAGCCGTGGTCGGGAGCTGGGTGTACATGGCCATGTTTGGGTCTGTACTGAGATGGGGAAATGTTATGAGGCCACATAATTGATCCTTGACGAGGATGTCAAGAGTCTAAGTGGGGGAGATTGTAATGTCCCAGGATTTTAGGCCTCGAATAAGATGATCTTATAAGGAATGATTGGACTACCCATATCACCAAGGTGCACCTCCTTTTCTGGGAGTCCATCACTAAAGAACTCCATAGTTAAGCGTGCTCAACTTGGAGTAGTATTAAGATGGGTGACCAGTCGAGAAGTTGACCCCAGCTTGCACGTGAGTGAGGAAAAAGCGAGCAGTTAAGGCTAGTGGTGGTTTGTGGGGCCAATCGTCAATTATTAAACTCTACTAGAGCCTAGGGCAGTGGGCCCAGTTGTTACAAAGGTCTTACCCACTCTTGCTCTAAGTCTTCAACCTTGATCTTCACCAAGGGACTCCTTCCCTTATTTTTCTTCACCTCTCTTAGCCAAGAGAGAGAACCTTCATCTTCATGGTTGAAAAGAGATATTGGGAGGTGGAGGAAAGGAGATCCTCACAAGATATACAAATAGAACTAGATCTCTTATAGATTTCCTACTCACTCTAATGAATGTAGAAAGTGATTAAGCTTAGAGAGAGAGGAGGCTATAGTATGTACTCAACTATAGAATATGAACCTCATATAGAGCTTTCCATTGAATGCTCAAACTTGGAATGAAACTCAAGGGGTCCTATTTATAGTTGGAGATGTCTATTAGCCTTTGGGAACACTTAAGAATGAAAACTAACTGTTTTGTGGTTTGCAACAGATATATTTTCGATTATTGCAACTCCACAACAACTAGAAATACTTTTCTGCACTTTTCCGTACAGTGCTATCGGTCGAGTTTATATAGAGGTAACTCGACCAAATGCACTATGGACAAAGCTAATTTGACCAATCGATCAACTTTGTCCTGGTAGGAACTCGACCGATAAATATTCCAGTGTAGTGGTCGATCAAGTTTTGAGTATAGGAAACTCGACCGAACCATGGCATTTTTAAAATCCATCAAGGATCGGTCGAGATTGTAACTCGACCGATAAAGTGTCTATAATGAATTTTGGAAAATGTCATTAAAGAGCTTAAATACCCGATTTAAGTGCCAAAATATCATAAACAGAAATGTTATGATGCCATCATCAACATCTTTAGATTTTGTTTTTTGAATTGCCATTCAAAAAGGATTGGCGGCCCAATTTGTAGCTCACACCTCTATGAAGGTGTTTATTTAGTAGTCCTTGATGTCCTATAATTCATGTATTTGTGTGTATGCGATAATTTTTTTAAATGTATTTAAGTGCTCCTGATCGTTTCTAAGCTTAATTACAAGTCATACAATCATTACAAGTGATTTACAACATGATTCTAATGGATTTACATTATATTCCGCAAAAGTACACTTGTATTGACTTTGACTTGTCTTTTCTCCAAGTTGAGACGTGCAAGTTAGGGCAGTTGGAGTGTATCTATACCTATCATAGTTAGCTTTCATAAAATTTATAGAATACTATGTCTTCTACTCATTTCTACTCTAGACATATATGTCTTCTCCCTTTTACCTTCTCCCCTTTACATAAGAGACATGCTTCTTCTCCCCCTTTGTCAAAAGAAGATATTTGTCAAAAGAAGACATGTGCCTTATCCCCCTTTGTCATTTCAAAAAGTGGGGGTATAACGAGAGAAGAAACACAACTTGTTAAAAGAAAGGAAATAACAAAGTATTATAAAAGGAGAGTAGAAGAGCAAAAGCTAAGGCTTGTCCAAGCATAGAAAGAAAACCAAGTTAAAGCATACATTAGAACAACCCTATATGTGATTCTAGCATATAAAAAGGCACAATAAAGTGTTGTTGGAAAAATAATGAATCACAATTTTGACCCTTAAGATGACGGGATTCGCCCAAAAAGCGTTAGGGCTGATTGCACTGCAATGAGTCTTTGCTCAGAAGACCGTTTCTGCATAAAAACACTAGTCTTGCATCAAAATCTGACACTGGAGAAAAATCTGCATAACATCCAAGGATGCTCCAATTTCTACATACAATGTAGCTATGTATATCCAAAAAATGATTACCACTAAGAACGTCAAGGTTGTATCCAAACAAGATATACAACTATATAGATGTAGCAAGTTTGGGCACAATAGAAGCAATTTAGACACAACCAAGAGATCCAAAGAGATCATCACCAAAACCTGCAAAGCAACTCAAAGTAAGTAATTGCAAGATATAGATATACCAATTTAGAACAATTAGAGAGATAGAGTTGTAAGCAAGAAAGACAATTTAAAAACATGGCAATGAGCTCATTTAAAAGGTACCAAAGGGAGTGACAAAGAATAAAGCAATTATTTGAGAAAATCTAGTTGAGAGGAAAATTCTCATCCAAAAATCCAACTGTATATTCTATGCACAGTGTTGTCGGTCAAGTTTTGTGTATTGACAACTCGACCGATAACAGATATTGGCAACACCCATTGGTGTTGGTCGGTTGAGTTTCTATCACGACAAACTCGACTGATCAAGCTACTATAAAAAAAGCATACATATATATGAAAAACATATCTAGATGCAAGACAAAATATATACCATATCCAAACATGTGTACGTAAGTTAGCAATGCACTATGAAAGCATTAGAAACAATTTTTGAGCAAGTGTGAAGAGAATCACAAAATACCACTTTTTACTCAAAAACCCTATGCATAGTGCACACTAACTTGACAAAAACAAGTTATGATTGGTTATAAGAAAGAAAACCTTTACATTTGTTCTTATCATTCCTTTTCCACTTGTAAACATCTCCTACACACTTTCTTCTTTCAGGTGGATTGAGAAGTTAATTTGCAATTCAATAGCTCATGTCAATCTATTTGCTTGTAACCTGCAAGAAGAAAGATGAAATGGTCCCCAATAATATTTTTGGGTCCGGAGGGGTTAGCTTAGAAACCCAAGTCCTATTGCTCTTGGGTTCTTTCCTAAAAGGGAAACAATTAGAATAATGACCAAAATCATTGCAATAGTTGCATGTGCCCATAGCCTTGGCACTAGAGGATTCTCCATGGAAGATTGGGGGTCCTTTACTTTTGGTGTTATGTTGGCTAGCATCATACCCTAAACTAGGTCTACCAATTTGTTTAGTAGTATGGTGTAGGATATCATTAAGATTCTATTACCAACTAAGAATATTTGCAAAGAAGATCTCAAACTATCATTATCATGCATAAGAGAAGCAATAGTAGAAGACAAATGATTTCCATTATCTCTAGCATGCAAAAGATCATTTTCTAGGCAAAGAGATTTGGTCAAATAAGAATCTCTATCAATGTAAAGAGAAGCAACACTATTCTCTCTACTAGTAGAACTAGAATAAGATTCAAACACATTGATTTCAACAAGCAAGGAAGCATTTTTATTTTCAAATATAGCAATCTTAGAACGATATATCCTATTTTTAGATTCTAAACCTTGCAAAGGCAAAACTATATTCTTTTTTTCAGATTTAATAACAACAATATCATGCATGAGAGAATCCAAAATGTTACTATGCTCTACATTAACACTATGCATAAGAGGTTGAGCCTCTAGAAATCTAATCTTGTCAAGAAAATTAGCATTTTCAAGTTTAAGACAATCTACTTGACTAAGACAAGCATTTTTATCATCAAGCAAGCAAGCAAGAAAGCAAGCAAGCATAAGCATGTTCAAGATCATCTAATTCTACATGAAAATTATCAACAATTCTAGAAAGCTTTTTCCTTTTCCTTTTAAAAGACTTAAGAGAGGCACAAGTAGCATTAACAATAGCAATTAAAGGTTCTTTATCTAAAGAGTTCAGATTTACCTCATTTGGGTCTTCACTTGTTGAAGACATAAGAGAAAAATGGCATTCTCCTTCATCACTAGAGCTTGAGCTAGATCCTCCACCTGATTCTTCACTTGAGCATGAGTTGAAGGAGTCACTTGAGCTTGAGTTGGAAGATTCACTTGAGATTTTGTGCCATTTCTCCTTCTTCTTGTACTTCTCTTCTCTTCTCTTCTCTTGTGATGATGGGTATTTTTTCCTTGTAGACAATCTATCTTGAAGTGACATTTCTTTCCACACTTGAGGCACTAGATGGAGGAGGAAGGGTTGCCTTTTTAGAATCTACCCTTGGAGTACATGACATCTTCTTCAACTTGAGAGGATGGAGAGGCTTGACCCACAATTGCTTCAATTTTAGCCTTGATTTCAACCTTCTTCATTCTCTCTAACTCTTTCTCCTCTTGTCTTTCAACTTCTTCTCTCTTGTCAAGTGTGATTTCATGGGCTTGTTTATTTTCAATGATCTCTTCAATGGGGATATCATCAAGAGATTTTACTTCTTCAATGTAAGTCACTTTGGGTTCCTATCTCTTAGGGAGAGTTATAAGGATCTTAGAGTTGATCTTTCCTCTACTCATAGGATGACTTAGGATGGTAAGGCCATTTAAAATTGTGTTGAGTCTTGAATACATGTTGGATATCTTCTCCTCCTTTCCCATCTTGAAGTTCTCAAGCAGCCCTTTGAGCATGTAGACTTTACTTTTCTCCACTTGAGTTGTCCCCTCATAAGTGATACATAGCTTTCTCCATACCTCATAGGTCGTCTCACAAGAAGAAATCTAGTTGAACTTGGTGGGGGTCATGGTGGCATATAGGATGTTGATTTCTCTTACATTCAAGGTGGCTTTCTTCATGGTAGCTTCATCCCATTCTTCCATCCTTTTTTCTAGTAGCTTGTATAGATGGTCCATCATTTGACATAGCTCAAAACTTGATCCTTGGATGTAGAATTGTAGCCTTCTTTTCCAACAGAGGAAATTTCTCCCATTAAAGATTGGAAGGTTGATCAAGTATCTCCCTCATTGATAGTCAATCATCTTCTCCTACTTGTAGAAGTATGCTTGGAGAAGACTCGCTATGATACTAATTGTTGGATCCTAGGATGGGTGATTGGATGCCCTAGAGGGGGGTGAATAGAGATGAATGCACTTAAACAAAATTCATTAGACCTTAAAGTTATATCACAAGATAAGGTTGCTAAATAGGAAATTTGAGCAACTAAAACATACATAACAAGGGAGAGAGAGATTAAACAAGCACCAAGTAACAAGCTATGTAGAGTGGTTCCATACTCCAAACTAGGAGTATGTCAGTCTGCTACCTAGAGAGGTCAGCCTCTAGGATTTCTAACTGTGTCTTCCTCTATATATTCACTTATAAGAGTTACATCACATGACCCACTAAAGGACTTACCTATTCAATACAATGAGTCTTCAACCTTACCAAGGACTTACCCACTTTGCAATGAGTCTTCGGCCTTCTCTAAGTACTTACCCACTCTTGCACAAGTCTTTAGCCTTCTAGGAATTACCCACTCTTCTTGGATCTTCAACCTTTGATTTCAGCTTCACTCGGAGAAGCTTTCATGAAGGACTTACCCACTTGAGCAAGGAGTCTTCTGCCTTCACCAAGGTCTTACCCACTCTTGCTCTAAGTCTTCAGCCTTGATCTTCACTAAGGGACTTCTTCCCTTATTTTTCTTCACCTCTCTTAGCCAATAGAGAGAACCTTCATCTTCATGGTTGAAAAGAGAGATTGGAAGGTGGAGGAAGTGAGAGCCTCACAAGATATACAAATAGAACTAGATCTCTTACAAATTTCCTACTCACTCTAATAAATGTAGCAAGTTATTGAGCTTAGAGAGAGAGAAGACTGTAGGATGCACTCAACTATAGAATAGGAACCTCATATTGAGTTTTGCATTTAATCTCAACCATGGAATGAAGACCAATGGGTCCTATTTATAGTTGGGGATGCCTCGTAGCCTTTGGGAACACTTAAGAATGAAAACTAGCCATTTTGTGACTTGCAACAGATATATTTTTAATTGTTGCAATTCAACAACGGCTAGAAATACTTTTCTGCACTTTTTCGTACATTGCTATTGGTCAAGTTTCTATAGAGGTAACTCGATCGAATGCACTATGCGACAAAGCTAATTTGACTAATCGGTTGAGTTTGTCCTGGTAGGAACTTGACCGATAGATTAAATCAATTTTGTTCCAATACAGTGGTGGGTCGAGTTCTGAGTATAGAAAACTTGACCGAACCATGGCATGTTCTAAATCCATCAAGGATCAGTTGAGATTGTAACTCGACCGATGAAGTGCCTATAATGAATTTTTGAAAATGTCATTAAAGTGCTTAAATATTTGATTTAAGTGCTCCTAATTTTTTCTAAGCTTAATTACAAGTCATACAATCATTACAAGTGATTTACAACATGATTCTAATGGATTTACATCATATTCCAAAAAAGTGAACTTGTATTGACTTTGACTTGTCTTTTCTCCAAGTTGATATGCACAAGTTAGGGCATTTTAAGTGTGTCTATACCTAATCTGAAATCACTCAAGTAGAAGCATTAGGCACAAATAATTGGAATGGTTTAGTCATCATCAAAACAAGGGTTTGGTCAATTTAGACCTAGAGTCAACATTGACCTAGAGTCAACATAACCTTCTAGGTATCACCATGATCTCCAATTTATATTGGATAATACTATTAAGCCAAACAAAAACCACAGATACCTAGACATTTTATGTTAGGTATTGAATTGAAGTACCACCAATATAGCTAGTTTTTATTGAGTACTTCATAGTTGTATTTGGTCTATGTCCTCATGTAACTATCAGTCCACATCCAATTTCACCCTTACTGGCATAGACCTCCATGAATGAATTCTATGATATTAATAGCATCCATTATAGTTAATTTCTAGTTATATATTCCACTTAGACCCATTTCTTAATATTATATATTTCAATGGTTTACTAACTCAACTGATCAGACTGAGAAATATTGCACTACATTACTTCATTTACTAATTACATAGTACTTAGGGTTTCACATAACTCAATCACATTCAGTATGCCCTACATATAAGCATGCTTTTAAAATGAACCATATGAATTAATATGACACTTCCATTCAAATGCATACAACTAGACAATTCAATGTATTTTTGTAATGAATATGAATTAGAAGCTTTCACACTATGCATTCACATTCTAAAAATTATTATGAACATAAGAAATCTCAAATATAAATTCTAACAAATAAAAGAATAATATCTACTTATTATCATGCTATTTGTTCACATAATTCCTTGTATTAAATTGTTCTAGGGTTTCCCTATTTCTTAAAACATCTCACAATTATAGATTACTATAATTGGAAACTACAACTGACAATTGAAGAAGATCTACCAATCATTTTTGGATTAAAACAATTAGATAAGGAATAGGGGGAATCAAAACACTAATTTCCTTTTCTTAGCTACACTTTTAGATATACCTAAAACCCCTAAGTCATCAATGTTTTATAAAAATCTGAATTAAATTTAATTGCATACTAAGTTAAAAACATGAATCCCAAATAGTTCTCAACATTTGATCATAACTCAACCTACATAGTTTATATATCATTTTAACCATAATTTTGTAGAGAATCGAAGGTAGATTTCAACCCATTGAAATTAGAGGGAATTGAATTGTGAGAACCCGTTACACTAAACGGGATTACTCAAAACATAAAACACAATCAATCACTAATTAATTACATACCCAAAAATATGGGTAAATTAAAACTGATATCAATGTCAGCACCCGCTCATAAACATTTACATAAGAGCCTAAAATCTTTCTTATATCCATACTATGCCAAGAATTTGATACAAATTGTTCTATCATCTTAGCCACCACATATATACATAGGAGAACAACATTTATATAAGCCAGACAAACAAGCATTAATCTGCTAATAAAAGTCTTCGTTTGAAACACCATATACAAATTTTTTCTCACCCGGACCTGAGAGTACATGGACGACTCTAGGACACACTAGACATCTAATCAACTTTCTCATATAGCTCCTCTTTGCTGCCACACGTTTGTTTTTGTCAATTTAGATTATCTAAAAAGATGTGGCAAACCACAAGGGTGAGACCCATGTCCCAGTAAGAGATATAACCTCCAAAAACGATTATTGATTACAACATTTTTAAGTAATTAAACAATTAAGTAGTTTAATCAGATATAACAAATAAGATCAGCAACACTGATGATTAATAAAATACATAAAGGAGCAAATAATAACTATCATCATTAGCCAGACTATCATCCTTTATCTTATTGACAATATAAACAATTCAGTAGCATATGCATATCTAGCATCATGAGCAAGTCTAGTAACATAGAATCTCTATCATTATGAATAAGTCTAGACACATAAGCATAGCTAACAACATTAGCATGTCTAATAGGTTGAACATATCAACATTATAAAAAGGGCTAACAACATAAGCATAATTATCTGGATAAGCATGATTAGCAATATATGCATTTCTAGTTACAAAGGCATGGCTAGCATGCAAAACATAACTAACAACATGAGATAGCTAGCATCATGATTATAATCAGCAGTAGAATTATAGTTATCAACATTATCATGACTACTGTATGTACGCATCTACAATCTTAAGCATACCCACAACATAAGTATATATATTATCTCTTAATTGCACTAAGCATCATCTTTATGTAAAGAGAACAAACAAGGGTTATCATCCAATGTGAAGCGTCGTGTATAACCTTAAATAGATATGCTATACGGCTGTATTACATCTTTTATTATGCCCTGAGGAATTTGAGGATACCACTCAAAATCCAACTGACCACTGCTAAGTCAAAATTAGTGCCATACAAGATCTAGGAAGAGTTGAACTCCTAAGATCTTCTCCGCCCCCGGTCAGTACGGGTCTGCCACAACGACACATAAGGTCAAGCTACTAACAGCCTAGTCCATTCTTGGTATAGGTCACGACACTAGTGAAAGGAGGTGAGTACGCATACCCTACCATCTGAGGTACAACCGCAGTTGTCCTCCAATCTATCACATATATAATCACCAAGACACAACCATAGTCATTCTCAAACTAAGGGCTAGGTATGACCACAATCATCCTCCCTAAAAACTTGAATTTAGGATAACAAGCACCCCGCATACTCATCAGTATGCGCTCTGAGTTTCCCTTAGGAATACTCGTTTCACCATCTGGCAAGTTCTGACACTCAGATGGATCTATGGCACAAAGCACTACATGATTAGAGTTTCACTTGATTAGTTATGCCAATTGGGTGAATTAAGGCTGCATCAAACAAGTGGACATACAAACCCTATTTCACTTCTAGCAAGCATATAAATATCACAACTTTTAAATGATATAAAATGTGTGAAACATAATTTCTCATCTCATCATCACATGGTACTATTCACTTTCCATTCATGAGACCACACTAATCATCATACTATCACAAGATATAAATCCTTTTCACAATATCACAAGGTATCAACCCTTATCAACACAAGAGGCACCTCATTCAGAGCTTAACCATGCTCAAAGGTCATTAAGACCATCATACTATCACATGATATAAATCCTTTTCACAATATCACAGGGTATCAACCCTTATCAACACAAGAGGATTACACCTCATTCAGGGCTCAACCATGCCCAAAGGTCATTAAGACCATCATACTATTCCCTACAAGATCATCATTATCTTTCCATGCCTTATAACAAGGCTAAAAAACATCACTTACATATAATACACCAGATCAGCACAATATTGGATTAATGAGCTAGGAGATATTCATAAACAATCATAGTAGGGTTATATTAACATTAAGAGCATTCCTTTATTACATAAACATGCAAGGAATCTAGGTATGATTAACACTCGTCATATTCATGGTGCACATGTTTAGCATAACAAAGTATCAACCATGTGGCTATGATAACCGCCAATTAACACATTAAGTTTATGATCATGTTAAGGAGGTTATTCCACCATCATTTCATCATATAAGAATGTTAAACATGAATACTCATCTTTATCTATTTACATTAGAGTTAGGTTTACAAGATAAATTATATTAATGTTACTAATCAGCACTCATACCCAAACCCTAACTCACGACATCCCCATTGGATCATGGATGCATAAGGTGAAGCATCACCATCACATTCCATACCATTCTCAAGTATGAACCCACAAATAAATCAAGATGTAACCATCAGGTTATAGCATACTAGGGTTTCAACAACAATAATAAAATACTCCATGATTGTATTAGTCATTCAAGGACTATTCATACCCAATTACCATCATTTAGTTATATTAATGCTAGGTACAAAAATCTATACCTCATTAGGGTTACATATCAAAACAATATGATTATCATATCCTCTATTCATATGAGTGAATAGGTAAGACTACCTTATTAAGGGTAACCCTCAATTTGTTCCATCATCATTCAACCCATATCACCATACTACAATGTCACCCAGAACCATTAGATGTTTAAAAGGTAAGACCATTGGTTGTTTACATAAGTAAAGACCTTGGATAAGCCACCTATGAAGTCTTTGATTTGTTCTCTAGAAAGAGTCACCATCTAACCCTAGACATCCCTTGATTAACAACACAAAAACTTCCATTGGGAGTAGGGTAAAACCCACAATCGTCTGTTCATTTAAAACAAGGCATCCATTGTCAACAATTAAGCTCCTTAAGTTGATCATATAAAGGAAACCATATAAATCACATTATTAGGACCAAAATATTACATTAGCCATAATTCCAATTTATTGGAGGGAATAAACAGTAGATATTGACCATTGGGTCAAGTTCATATATTAAAACCATCAATTAAGTATAGGTCCGACCATTGCATCAAATGACCCAAGAAACCATTGGTCTAAAGGCTTAATTGATGCTACAACTACAATGCTTGGCTCAACATAGGTTTTAGAGACCTGATACACCATCATTAGTGACCCTTAAATCACCATAGGTTGTTATATCAATTCTATATTCATTAATCAACATCAAATATTAAGCTAATGTTGTCATTGATTGATAACATCAGTAGGGTACTTAATGGTTGATCATTAAACTTCTAATTGATCCAAAACATGACCTAAGGGGGTGACCATAGGTTGTCACCATCATTTGACACCCTTGATCACGACCATCAGTTGTCATGAAGACAACACCATAGGGTTGTTGCAATGGTACCATCATTGGGTCATGGTTTATAGAAGAAATCAGCTTTATACCCTAAAATTGACCATTGGTTGATAGGTGCTTAGCACCATAGGTTGTCAAACCAACCTGATCAAAGTCATATTGAACCTTAGGAATAACATAAACATGATCAAATGTTCATCTATAACTGAAATCAGAACATGGAACATTATAAAAAATGAAATCCAAGTCAAGCATAACTTTTTAGTGGATAAATCATCATTTTCAAGCAAGAACATGAGCTAGCAAGCTTATGGTGAGCAATAAATGTGGAGCAAGTTATAAAACTTGCCTCTAATGAGAAGATGAAACCCCACACAGAAGAAATCTCGAGCAGGTAGGGTGAAAAATCCAAGAATAAGCTATGGATTCGTCCATCTAGCACCTTTCTTCATCAAATGAGCAAACCCTAAGCATAAAGAGCAAGAAAGGTAGGGTTTTAGAGCTTTAGAGAAATTTCTACCATGGAACAGAAAGGTTCCTACCTGAAGAAAGGTCTAAGGAAGGAGAAGAGCAAGAGAAATGGAGAACGAAGGAAGAAACTAACTTTCCTTGGTTGAAATCCCTAAAAGATGACCTTGGAAACCCTAGGTAGGCTAAATGGAGCTATAGGAGACCTTCTTCTCCAAAAAGAGGTTGTCTTCTACCTTAGAGAACTTGGTTCCGCAGAAAAATAGAGGGGAGTCGTGTCTTTAAGTTAAAGGAAAGAAAAAGCAAGCATAGTTTCGAACTTGGGCAAGGAAGAGGTAAATATAGCCCATGGATAAGGGTGGAAGCAAGCATGAGGTGTAAAAGTAGCTTCCCCATGTTTCTATGGTCTTAAACTATTAAGAATATACAAGCACACACAAAAACAGATCCCCCACCATACTTATAGACCTGATTAGCTTTACTTTGTCAAATTTCCCAGCCAATCACATAATTCATTAGTTGATAGCTACTAAAGGTTGGTCATTCGTGAAGGGGTAAACCCTAAAATACCCTTGAGGAAAACACCTTCAAACCATGGCTCAACTAGGAGACCCATGGATAAAAACACTCAAAAATGATAATATAACATCTAAGGAACATAATGTATGTGACAAATTGCAAAGAAAACCCCTCAATTGGGTAAATTGCAGAAAAATCCAAAATGTACATAAAATTGCATAACTTGCTCAAACAATGTCCAAATTGGACCAAATTTGAAACTTAAGCTTGTCATTATGATTTCAAAACATATCAAAAGGTTAGATTAGGTTTCTAAGTATTAAATTATGGTAATTAAGCTCATTCAACTCATTAAGCAAGTGTAGGGGCCTTACATGAATAATCAAAATAGAAGAGCTATTTGAATGCATTATATTGCTAAAAGGAAATACACACACACACACACTAATTATCTTAACTACTAATACATATCCTATTTATTTCACCTTAATTCCTAATTGAATCAATTATCCAAGAACATAGTTTTTCAATGAAGAATGAGGCTAATACTTTGTCCCTAAGATCATTATTTAGTACAAATCCAAGAAACAAGAGTTGGGGAGATAGAGTAGACAATTCTATACTGAAATTGCAACCAAAGATAATTAACTAATAACTGATCCACTAACCTGATCTATATTGAAAATTAAGAACATGTCTCAACCATTTTAGCTTTTGGAAAATCTCTACAAAATCACCTCAAGATTTCCTATCTTGAATATGTAGGGTTTTAGAAAATTGAATACCATGTCAATCACAAAATACATATTTAATATGAGAATTTAAAGTTATAATTACATGGTTAAATACAAAATTAACCTTGAAGAAGTAGATAATGTGCAACAAACCATGAATTCAATTGATTTCTTGAATAGTTGATCTGACTATTTAGGTTGACTTGACTAACGACTTGGAACAGTCAGTGAACTTCTCCTTAGTCAACTACTATAGTCAGTTTGACTTACTAGATAGTAGGTCAACTTCTTAGATTTCCCCAGATCAACATTTTCCAAATACTTGAAACTGCATTAATTTATGATCCAAATCATATACATTATTCCTGAATGTGCATATATCCTTTCTAGAGTTTCTTATAGATTCTCTATTAGCTTTGAGTCGCTGAATGTAACAAGTACTTGGTTGTGTCATTCTTCAACTCAGAATAAGGTCTTAATTTGTTGTACATTCAACTACTAACTTTCTAATTGAATCATCTATTATGCTAGATATGAACCCACTTCACTGAATTAGGGTTTACTAGAATCTGGTTGTCCAGAATTAGGTTTTAATCTAAATCCTATATACTTTTGAGTTGATTAGTATCCTTAGGGGATAGACAAATGTATGTAATAAAATACATGTAAGGCTACTAATATGAGGTCAGGGTTTTAAACACAAGATTACTTCTTACATATAACAAGGTTGTAACAATCTCACACCTCAAAATTTGTTCCATGCTAATAGCTTACAATCTAAAAAAATAATAGAATCAAAATTTCTTCTCAAATATTGAATTGAAATATTTTTCTTATTTTTTAAAATAAAAATAATGAGTTCATCACTTGTCCCATGTTTTTCTTCCAATTTTTTTCTTCAAAAAATATGTCTATGGAAAAAATGAAATCTATTTTCAAGATACATTACTAAAATGAGCATTTATGAATACCTATTTTACTCTCATATGACTTCATTCTTAGTCAGTGTTCCTTCCCATTTTTATTTCATATGCAAATATATCAATGAGAAGGATATGTTTAATGACTCAAAATTCTATTTTCAAGTATTCAGTTACCACTTTTCTATTTTTCTTGGTCTAATAAATCTTCATTAAAGAAATTTGAGAATGAATCATTTTCATATCCATCAACCACATATCACTTTTTACATTTCAAAAACTGACCTTCTATCATTCTCATATTGAAACCTATTTCACTGACATTATTATCTTTTATTCCTATCTTGTTATTCAAATATTTTTCATATATATTCCACATTCCATGTCATGTATATTTTACATTATCTCTTCTTTGGTCTTAAAGTTAAAATTTTGAGTCAATATTCTCGTTTCTCGTTCCACGTATAAGATCACTACATAAATGTCTTTTAATTTAATTCATATGGCTCATGCAAAGGCCAACCATTCATTTTTATATTTTCTTTGTCCCTCATAAACTTCACACCCATGGAAATCATTCACCTAATTAGCATCATCTTTATTTTTCTTAGATTCATTCAACCATAAGGAAATAATTGAGAAACATAGTAATCCTAGATAACTACTCTATAGGAAACAACAAATCAAACTAATATTAAGGATGAACACATTACGATTCATCATAGAGGTACTCATCTTCATGTTCTTTTATTATCATGTAACACTCTTTCCTTAAAACAAGTTTGTCATTTGAATTATACTTCTTTATTTCTCTTAAACACTTATTTGGACTTCATATTCACATATTTAGCTAATTCTCTTTAATTTAATTCTTCTAAAATTTACTCTTGAATGTGGTTATTAGTATGCTTCAACTCTCTTTTCTAATTATTTTTTATTTATTCATTGTTTACAAGAAATACATTAGAATCAACACATATCCTTCAAAATTTTTAATCTATCCCCTTTCCTTGGATTTAATATATGTAGTTCCCTTATTTTCTTATATTTTCATGCTTAATATCTTCATTCAAGTCTAATCATTACATTTTAAATGCACTTGAATTAGATTCTTCTTTCTATAACTTTAGATTGTCTTATACTAATTAAAATTTTATCCTCATAAGGTTATTCAAAAATGACTTGGTTATGTTTGGAATTTTTCATTTTGTTTAGTAAGGGAATGACCATAATTATATATGTTCCTTCTTTAATCTTAAGTTATATGACAAAATTACAACTTTCTTTTATGCCATGTCATTGGCTTAGTCAACTCCTCATTAGTCAATTGACTTATTAACTAGGCATTCGACTAGTCAGTTGACCAACTGACTATCTAGTTAGACCATGACATATAGAAGTCTAATCTATACCGATTACTCTTACATATTCTTGACCCAAAAATGGTTCTTGTTATATGATTTAAGTTTTCTTGATTGTTTGATATGATGTGTACTAATCTGCATCTTGAAAATGTATTATTTTTTTCCTTCATGTTTTAAAGTTGAAACTTTTTAGTCATATATTTTTAATTTTATACTCAATAGAATTTTAGTTAATATATTAGTTGTAATACTCATTTCCTTATATTGCTATTCATTCTTATTATTCATAGAGGTTTAATGTATATGCAGTTTTAGTCTCATTATAATACTAATAGGGCTTGTTATATTTTGGTGAAACATCTAGCTAGTCAGAACATGACATATCTAAGGTCCTAAAGTCAAGAATCACTTGAGATGAACTAAGATATATTAATCAACCACAAGAAGGATAAGGATATTAATATTTTTTTGGTAACAAAGATATGATTTCCATTTCATAAAAATGATATAACCAATATTTGTGGACCATATCAGTAAAAACATTCCTATTATTTTCTAGTTTTGTCAAAAAAATTATCTGCTAAGCCTCAATCACAACCATGTTGGGGTTGGATTGTATCAACATATTAATAATAAATCATATTACAACATTTCTTTCTACCTATATTCCCTTTATGATATCGTGGTATTCACACCCTAGTCCTTCTAGGATTCCTCTCTAATCTATTCTACCAATGCATATTTGGATAGGACATCCACAGAAGAATATCCAAATTAGCTTGATACTGATTGATCCAAGTATTTAGATAATGAGCTCGTGAACCCAAATGGTAACTTTTTAAACCCTCACATATCCTTCTAATCACACTCTTAGATCCAAGTTACTACTCAATAGTTCTGGTCAACTCAACCTATTCTATAATTCTGAGTTGTTACACACTAATTTCATGATGCTAATAAACTTAAGAAATAAATATGGAATTAAGCACAAGAAAAGTATGTCTTAATTTATTAATTTTCTTATCACTTAGTATATCAAACACAACAAAAAGAACTAGATACCATAGGAAATGAAACCTTAGTTCCTATATTATATTTGCAAACACAGTGATTTGACTAAAATATTCATACTATTATTCCACATATACATGTTTTGACTTCTAAATGCATACATTGGCATAAAATATGTTATTACAACACCAAATCAAATGCAACTCTTGTTAATTTTATAAAATACCTATATTGTAACATATAAACTAATATGGACTTCTTTAACATTTGTCTATATGACAAACGTCCTTCAAAAGTTTAAAAATTCATATGACTGGGTCGACCTAATAATTTTGTAAGTAGAGGAGTGAGATACTTGCCTAGTGAGTGAGTAATTCTATGTAATAATTAAAAATGCATAAAGAGGCATAAATACTTATAATAAATTGAAAATGAAATCAAGGCATCAAACTAATTTGAAGGGACTAACCATACGAAATGTACAAGTAAATATGTAGAATCTTATTGAGAGAGAATTCTTTGAAATGGTACTCGTCATGTAGGCCGTCCAGCTATGCACTTTAGTTGGTTCCTAGGTGGACGGAGTGATCGGGGCCATTGAGTTTTATGTACTAAGCATCCCTCTTACAAGGGTAGTTCCATGGATAATAAATAAAAATTTGTGTTATTAAATTTAATTATATTGAAGAATGTAATTCACTTTTTCTTTGTTCTATTTCTGATCTTTCACAAGAGCTTGTTATGACTTGGTTACTATAACGACTATCATAATCAAATTCATTAATCTGGATAACTAGTATATTTAGCTAATAGAATGATCTAAAATGCCTTTCTCATTCACTATGACTATGAAATTACTTTTATAGTACCATCCAAGTAAAATACACTACCATGTGACTTGACGTACACATCTTAAGGTATAACCAAGGAACCCCAAAATTACTAACTGAAAAAACCACAATAATAGTTAATTTGACTCTTAAGCCTTGGAGAAAGATAAAAGAATCTTCAAAACTGGCCTTGTAACCAAGGTACTTATGAGGGGTGTCTCTAGGATAAAAATCCTTGAAGTCCATGCAAAGTGATTCCATAAGGACTAACACACTTCATTAAGTAACTATACAATAGAAAAAGAGTGGATCAAAATTAACTGTTCTCCAAATTTAATTGTTTAGATGTCATTGAGATCTCAAGTTAATATTCGATACCATAATGAAATGAAGTACCACCATAGATACTTGAAAAAGTTATGTTGGAACTTTATTGAACTAAGGTACCATCATTACTTTGCTAGTTTGAGTCAGGTACTTCCTATATCTATATTAGACTAAAGCCTCACATATCTCACAATCCATATCATGTTTTACCACTTTTGGTAGAAACATCTGGGGATGGGTTTTAGGGTGTTCAATGACATCTTTTACTAATAACTTTTTTACTATATCTTTCTCTTAGACCAAGTTATTGCTTTTTGTATTTCATTGAGCCACTAAACTATTAAAGTGATATGTCTAAGAAACACCAAAATGAATTACTTGATATTTTATTACTATTTAGTTAGGGTTTCACATAATAAATCACATTCAAATATTTCTCACATAGAAGCATGATTGATCAAGAAACATTTTTTTGACAAAAATATCATTTGCATTTACTTATACACAACTGGATAAATTACTGTATAAATATGAACTAGAGTTTCAAAATTGTAATTAACATTCTAAAGATTCTTTTGAACGCATAAAATTTCAAATACAAAAATCTAATAAATGAAATAATACTTGATTAAGCCCTATGTTGGGTCTTCATCTTGTGTCTTTTTTTCATTATACATATCAAGATACTCATGATGCATGCTTATTTCCCAAAGAATCAAATTTTATGTTAAATGCACTTATGGAGTTTTTTTGCATATTTTGTAGGAAATATGATGCTACTTCATGTTAAATGCACTTATGGAGCTTTTGCATATTCCTCAGTGGATCTCTATTCAATAGCGCATCTTTGTCCTTGGTAGGAGGATCATAGATAACATTGTATTGTGAACAAGATAAAAAGGTGAAGTGGTTCTAAAATCAAGGCCATTAAAGTGGACTTAATTAAAGCCTGCAACATGATGTAATGTAAATTTCTTGAAGGTACCTTGATAAAGGTGAACATTCCCACAAACATTCATTATTACATCATGAATTCGATTACCAGTGGATCCATTAATACCATGTAGAATGGAAAAAGTTCCAAAAGCTTACATGCTATAAGGGGTATAAGATAGGGCGACCCACTGTCACCATATCTCATTGTTTTATGTCTTTATAGACTCAATCAAATGATAAAAGATAGTGTATCCCAGAGGAAGTGGAAGCATGCCATATTGAATTCATCAAAACCAACTATAACACATGTTTGTTTTGCGGATGACCTACTCCTTTTTGCAGAACTAGTGAAGAACAAGCTATAATCATACATGAGTGCTTTAGTAAGTTTTATTAGGCATCGAGCCAATCCATTTCAGTTCCAATGACACACAACTTCTTATCTGGAGGTGTTCCCCAATCTGTGATTTGAAAAATGCTAGGGTGAGTGGATTTTAGGTCACAAATGATTTGGGAAGATATCTAGGAGTACTGATCCTACACAACAAAGTCAATAAACAGACTTACTCTGGAATTCTTAGGAAGGTGAACGATAGGCTGAATGCTTGGATGTTGCATTGTCTTTCTTTTGCAGGTTATGCCTGTCTGGATAAATCCACTTTGACAATGATCTCGATGTATGCTATGAAGATTGTAGTTCTTCCCACTAAACTTTGCAATAACATTAAAAACTATGTGAGGCAATTCATATGGGGAGGACATAATAAAGCTCATCCTATTTCACTAATTTCTTGGTGCAAAGTGACAAGTCCAAAGGAATGTTGAGGCCTGGGAATAACATCTATGTGTGAGTGGAATGAAGCAATGATTCTAAAGAACTTCTCCAACCTATTGAATGGAAGTGATTTGATCTGGTGGAAGGGTATGCAAAGGAATGTTGTAGCATATACCAATGCAAAATCACTCACGTTCTCTATACTAGGGAAACTCATGATATCTAGCATATAAACCTTACACAAAAATGCCAAGATTTAGGTGATTAGTGGGAAGGATAATAACATTTGGAATGACTGCTAGGTGAAATCCAACATCAAACTTAAAGATTATGCAGTCAAACTGATTTCTTACAAGTTGAGTGATCTTACTATAGATTTCCTGAGAAATAGAAAAGGAAATTGGAATATGGATTTCCTAAAACATAGGGTTAGTGATGAGATGGTGATGGAGATTGCAAAGTTGAGTGTTCCCTAAATGAGGACCATCCTAAAATATGGATTTGGCAACAATCTACATGTGGGTAGTTTACAAACAACTCGATTCATGAACTCATCAACAAACCAAAAATTGTCTCGATGGAATGAGACTAGAACCACATCTGGGAGTTGAAGATGCTTCATAGGTAAAAATTATCTACTTGGATTATTAGTCATGGGGAACTTCTTACTAATAAATGTAGGTAGAATAGACACTTGCTGATGATAGCACATGCGGTAGATCCATACAAGGTGAAGAATAAATCCTTCATGTGTTAAGGGACTGTCAATATGCCATACTAGTTTGGGAAGAAGTGCTTGATGTCACTGTACGCAATACCTTCTTTGCATTCACTGAGACCCATGAATGGCTGAGGGCCAACCTAATGAAAACTACACATAGCCAATATTTATTCCACATCATATGTTACTAGATCTAATGTTGTAGGAACTAGAATTTTTTTGAACAAGAGGACCAATCCATATCTCATCATATTGCATATGTTATGAAGGAGTTGATAATGCACAATGTTGCATGGAACAAAACCTCTGAAGTAGGTGTACATTCAAGGAAGGAGTAGTAGAGGCATCCACCACCTCAATATGTTAAGCTCAACACTAATGCAACCACGAATAGAATTGAAGTAACTAATATTGTGGTTTGCAGAGATGAACGAGGCAACTAGTTTGAAGGACATGGAGAAAATTGTTGACTCAAGGTCAATTAGGTCAATGATGACTCACGTCTAAATTGACTAAACCCGTGTTTTGATGATGACCAACCATTCCACATATTTGTGTGTAATGTCTCTACTTGAGTGATTTCAGATTAGGTATAGACACACTCCAAATGCCCTAACTTGCGCATATCAAATTGGAGAAAAGACAAGTCAAAGTCAATACAAGTGCACATTTTTGTAATATGATGTAAATCCATTAGAATCATGTTGTAAATCACTTGTAATGATTGTATGACTTGAAATTAAGCTTGGAAAAAATCAAGAGCACTTAGATCAAATGTTTAAGCACTCAAAATCCATTTTCTAAAATTCAATCAGGTTGTTCATCGGTCGAGTTGTCAATACACAGAACTCGACTGATCTTGATTGGATCTTAAAAATGACTTTTGATTGGTCGATTTTACACTTCACATAACTCGACCGATGGAGTACCTGACCAATTTGATTTTCATTGGTCGGCCGAGTTTCCCCAGGACAAACTCGACCGATGGTCTGAATATCGGCTTTGTCTTTTACTCTATCAGTCGAGTTACCTTTATAGAAACTCAACCGATTACACTGTACGGAAAAGTGTAGAAAAGTGCTTCTAGCCGTTGTGGAGTTGCAACAAGTGAAAATATATCTGTTGCAGGCCACAAAATGGCTAGTTTTTGTTATCAAGTGTTCCCAAAGGCTAAGAGGCATCCCCAGCTATAAATAGGACCCCTTGGGCTTCATTCCAAGGTTGAGCATTCAATGCAAAACTCTATGTGAGGTTCCTATTCTATAGTTGAGTGCTTCCTACAACCTCCTCTCTCTCTCTAAGCTTAATCACTTGCTACATTCATTAGAGTGAGTAGGAAATCTGTAAGAGAGCTAGTCTTACATTTATATCTTGTGAGGCTCTCACTTCCACCACCTCCCTATCTCTCATTTCAATCATGAAGATGAAGGTTCTCTCTCTTAGCTAAGAGAGGTGAAGAAGAACAAGGGAAGGCGTCCCTTGGTGAAGATCAAGGCTGAAGACTTGGAGCAAGAGTGGGTAAGCCCTTGGTGAAGGTAGAAGACTCCTTGCTAAAGTGGGTAAGTCCTTGGTGGAAGCTTCTCCGAGTGAAGGTGAAGTCAAAGGCAAAAGATCCAAGAAGAGTGGGTAATCCATGCAAGGCTGAAGACTTGTGTAAGAGTAGGTAAGTCCTTCGAAGAAGGTGGAAGACTCCTTGCAAAGTGGGTAAGTCCTTGGTAAGGTTGAAGACTCTTTGTATTGGATAGGTAAGTCCTTTGGTGGTCATGTATTGTATCTCTCATAATGAATATAATGAAGGTGCAAGGTTAAGAAATCCTAGAGGTTGACCTCTCTACGTAGTGGACTAACTCACTTCTAGTTTGAAGTGTGGAACCACTCTAAACAACTTGTAAATTGGTGTATGTTCAATCTCTCTCTCCATTGCTATGCATGTTTTAGTTGCACACAAATTTCCTATTTAGCAACCTTATCTTGTGATATATCTTGAAGGTCTAATGAATTTTGTTTAAGTGAATTCAGCTCTATTCACCCCCACTCTAGAGCATCTAATCACCCATCTAGGATCCAACAATTGGTATCAGAGCGGGCTTCTCCAAGCATACTTCAACAAGTAGGAGAAGATGGGTGACTACCAAGGAGGGAGATGTTTGATCAACCTACCAATCTTTGATGAGAGCAATTTCCTCTATTGGAGAAGAAAGCTTCAATTCTACATCCAAGGATCAAGTCTTGAGATGTGGCAAATGGTGAACAACCCATACGAGCTACCAAAGACAAAGATTGAAGAATGGTATGATGGTACCTTGAAGAAAGAAACCTTGAATGCTAGAGCCATGCACATCCTCTAGCTCAACCGAGTTCAATTGGATTTATTCTTGTGAGATGGCCTATGAGGTATGGAGAAAGCTATGCATTACCTATGATGGGACATATCAAGTGAAGGAAAGCAAAGTCTACATGCTCAAAGGGTTGCTTGAGAACTTCAAGATGGGAAAGGAGGAGAGGATAGCCAACATGTACTCAAGGCTCAACACCATTGTGAATGGTCTTGCAGTTCTAGGTCATCCTATGTCTAGTGGAGAGATCAACTCAAAGAACCTTAGAACTCTTCCCAAGAGGTGGAAACCCAAGATGACTTCCATTGAAGAAACAAGGTCTCTTAAGGATATTCCTATTAAAGAGCTCATTGGAAATCTACAAGAACATGAAGCCACACTTGAGAAGAGGGAGGAAGTAGAAAGACAAGAAGAGAAAGAACTCAAGAGAATGAAGAAGGCTAAAATCAAAGCTCAAATCAAGGCTTATGTTGGTCAAGCTTCTACATCCTCTCAAGTTGAAGAAAATGCCATGTAATCCAAGGATAAACTCCACAAAGGCAAGTCCTCATCCATCTGGTGCCTTAAGTGTGGAAAGAAGGGTCACTTCAAGATAGATTGCCCACAAGTTATAAAGACCCATCATCACAAGAAAAGAGAAGATAAGTGCCACTCAAGCTCAAGTGACTCCTCCAACTCAAGCTCAAGTGAAGATTTAAGTGAAGGATCAAGCTAAAGCTCTAGTGATGAAAGAGAATACCATTTTGCTCTTATAGAATCAACAAGTAAGGACTCAAGTGAAGGATCAAGCTTAATATCTAGTGATGAAGCAGAATGCCATTCTGCTCTTATAGCATAAAAAAGTAAGGACTCAAGTGAGGTAAATCTAAACTCTTTAGATAAAGAATCTTTGATTGGTATTATTCATGATACTTGTGCCTCTCTTAAGTCTTATAAAAGAAAAAAAAAAGCTTGCTAGAATTGTTGATAATTTGCATGTAGAATTAAATGATCTTGAACATGCTAATTCTTACTTGCTTGATGACAAAAATGCTTGTCTTAGCCAAGTAGACTCTCTTAAACTTGAAAATGCTAGATTGCTTGATAAGATTAGATTTCTAGAAGCTCAACCTCTCATGCCAAGTTCTAATGAAGAGCATACTTTAATTGTTGATTCTCTCATACATGATATTGATGTTCTTAAATCTAAAAACAAGGACAAAGATTTTGTTTTGCAAGAATTAGAATCTAAAAATGGTGTTTATCTTTCCAAGATTGCTTTTCTTGAAATAGAAAATGCCTCCTTGTTTGCTAAAATCAATGTGCTTGAATCTTGTTCTAGTAGAGAGAGTAATTTTTTTGCTCTTCATATTGATAAAGAGTCCTTCATGACAAAAGCTCTTTGCTTAGAAAGTGATCTTTTGCATCCTAGAGATAATAGTAATCAATTGTCTTCTACTATTACCTCTCTTATGGATGATAATGATAGTTTGAGATCTTCTTTGCAAAAAGTCTTAGTTGGTAAAAGGAATGTTAATGATATCCTACACCATACTACTAAACAAATTGGTAGACATGGTTTAGGATATGATAGTAGTCAAAGGAACAACAAAGGTAAAGGACCTCCAATATTCCATGGAGAATCCTCTAGTTCCAACACTATGGGCACATGCAACTATTGCAATGAAATTGGTCATTATTCTACTTATTGTCCTTTTAGGAAAGCACCCAAGAGCAATAGGACTTGGGTTGCTAAGATAAACCCTCTGGACCCAAAAACATGATTGGGGACCATTTCATCTTTCTTCTTGTAGGTACTTGCAAATGGATTGACTTGAGCTATTGAATTGCAAATTGACTTCTCAATCCACATGAAAGAAAAAAGGTGAGATGTGTAGAGGGTGACAACAAGTGGAAAAAGGAATGGTAAGAACAAAGGTAATGTTTTCTTGCTTATAACCATTTCTAACTTGTTTTTGTCAAAACGGTATTTTGTGTTTCTCTTCACACTCTTGCTCAAAAACTATTTCTAATGCTTCTATAATGCATTACTAACTTGCTTAGACATGTTTGGATATGGTTTGTATTTTTAGCATGCCTTTAAATATGTTTTTATGAAATATACATGCTTTTTGACAGCAACTCTATCAGTCGAGTTTGTCCTGTTTGAAACTCGATCGATAGGCACCAATGGGTGTTGCCAGCAGCTGTCATCGGTCGAGTTGTCAATACACATACCTTGACCGATAACACTATGCACAAAATATACATTTGGCTTATTGAATGAGAATTTCACTCTCAACTTGATTTTCTCAACCAATAGCCTTATTCTTTGGCACTCCTTTGGTACCTTTATATATGCATATTGCCATGTTCTAAATTGTCTATCTTGCATACAACTCTATCTCTCTAATATTTCTAAATTGGCATATCCATATCTTGAAATTACTTGATTTGAGTTGTTTTGCAGGTTTTGATGAATGATCTCTTTGGATCTCTTGGTTGTGTCTAAAATTTCTTCCGTTGTACTCTAACTTGCAACATATATCTAGGTGTATATCTTGTTTAGATACAACCTTGAGGTTCTTAGTGGTGATCATCTTTTGGTAATGATGCATATTTGTATGTGAGTTATATCCTTTCATGCTTCTAAAATTGCTTATCTCTTTGTTTGGATATATCTCTACATCTACTCATAGCTTGATTTATCTTGTATATCTTTTAGTATCTCTTGATATGATCTAGATCCTACTAGTAGTCCTAACTTGTGATAACATCTACTAGTAGTTCATATACATGTAGTTCTAGCCTTGTTTGTAATTGGCATCTCTGCTCATCAAGTAGTATATTTCACTATATGCTATGCTTGTATCTTGTCTCATACATGCTTAAGCTTGTTCCTTGAATTGCATATCTATTATCTTGAGTTGCTTGCATAACATTGTGATGCAGGGCACATAGAGCTACATTGTATGTAGAAATTGGAGTATTTTTGGTTTTTATGCAGATTTTGCTCGAGTTTCAGTTTTTGGTGCAAGACTAGTCTTTTTTATGCAGAAATGACCTTATGAGCAAGGCTCATCGCCTTGCCATGAGCCCTGGTACTTTATGGGCAAATTCTGTCATCTTGAGGGTCAAAATTAGGTTTTATTGTTTTTCTGCATCACTTTATCTTGCATTTTGGGTTGTTCAAGTGCATGCTTTAACTTGCTTTTCTTTCTATGCTTGGACAAGCCCCTAGCTGTGCTCTTCTACTCTCCTTTTATAACTTTTGTTATCTCCTTTCTCTTTAACAAGTGATGTTTCTTATCCCTTCATAACCCCACTTTTTGAAATGACAAAGGGGGAGAAAGGTATGTCTTCTTTTGACAAAAGAGGATGAAGGCATGTCTTACATGAAGAGAAGAAGCATGTCCATATAAAGGGGAGAAGGTAAATAGGAGAATACATATATGTGTAGACCATATATGAGTAGAAGACATAGTTTCTATAAATGTTATGAAAGCTAACCATGCAGGAGAAATAACATCAATTGAGGGGGAATATGAGAACTCCATGTGCATCAATTGAGGGGGAGCATATGAGCTCAATCCTATTGAAACCCCTAGGTTTCTTCGAAGGTATGATTTTACTTAAAAACTTTCAATACATTTATGAAATGGCTTGTCATCTTCAAAAAGGGGGGAGAAAGTTGACTCAAGGTCAATTAGGTCAATGTTGACTCACGTCTAAATTGACTAAACCCGTGTTTTGATGATGACTAACCATTCCACATATTTGTGTCTAATGTCTCTACTTGAGTGATTTTAGATTATGTATAGACACACTCCAAATTACCTAACTTGTGCATATCAAATTGGAGAAAAGACAAGTCCAAGTCAATACAAGTGCACACTTTTGTAATATAATGTAAATCCATTAGAATCATGTTGTAAATCACTTGTAATGATTGTATGACTTGTAATTAAGCTTGGAAAAAACCAGGAGCACTTAGATCAAATGTTTATGCTCTCAAAAGCTATTTTCCAAAATCACATCAGGCTGTTCATCGGTCGAGTTGTCAATACACAGAACTCGACCGATCCTCATTGGATCTTGAAAATGACTTTTGATCGGTCGAGTTTACACTTCACAGAACTCGACCGATGGAGTACCTGACCAATTCGATTTTCATTGGTCGGTCGAGTTTCCCCAGGACAAACTCGACCGATGGTCTAAATATCGGCTTTGTCTTTTACTCTATCGGTCGAGTTACCTTTATAGAAACTCGACTGATTGCACTGTACATAAAAGTGCAAAAAAGTGCTTCTAGCCGTTGTGGAGTTGCAACAAGTGAAAATGTATCCGTTGCAAGCCACGAAACGACTAGTTTTCATTCTCAAGTGTTCCCAAAGGCTAAGAGGCATCCCCAGCTATAAATAGGACCCCTTGGGCTTCATTCCAAGGTTGAGCATTCAATGCAAAACTCTATGTGAGGTTCCTATTCTATAGTTGAGTGCTTCCTACAACCTCCTCTCTCTCTCTCTCTCTAAGCTTAATCACTTGCTAAATTCATTAGAGTGAGTAGGAAATCTGTAAGAGAGCTAGTCCTACATGTATATCTTGTGAGGCTCTCACTTCCACCACCTCCCTATCTCTCATTTCAATCATGAAGATGAAGGTTCTCTCTCTTGGATAAGAGAGGTGAAGAAGAACAAGGGAAGGCATCCCTTAGTGAAGATTAAGGCTGAAGACTTAGAGCAAGAGTGGGTAAGCCCTTGGTGAAGGCAGAAAAAATCCTTGCCCAAGTGGGTAAGTCCTTGGTGGAATCTTCTCCAAGTGAAGGTGAAGTCAAAGGCTGAAGATCCAAGAAGAGTGGGTAATCCCTGCAAGGCTGAAGACTTGTGTAAGAGTAGGTAAGTCCTTGGAAGAAGGCGGAAGACTCCTTGCAAAGTGGGTAAGTCCTTGGCAAGGTTGAAGACTCGTTGTATTGGATAGGTAAGTCCTTTGGTGGTCATGTATTGTATCTCTCATAATGAATATAATGAAGGTGCAAGGTTAAGAAATCCTCGAGGTTGATCTCTCTAGTTAGTGGACTAACTCACTTCTAGTTTGAAGTGTGGAACCACTCTAAACAACTTTTCAATTGGTGTATGTTCAATATCTCTCTCCCTTGCTATGCATGTTTTAGTTGCACACAAATTTCCTATGTAGCAACCTTATCTTGTGATATATCTTGAAGGTCTAATGAATTTTGTTTAAGTGCATTCAGCTCTATTCACCCCCCTCTAGAGAATCTAATCACCCATCTAGGATCTAACAATTGTTATCAGAGCGGGCTTCTCCAAGCATACTTCAACAAGTAGGAGAAGATGGGTGACTAACAAGGAGGGAGATATTTGATCAGCCTACCAATCTTTGATGGGAGAAATTTCCTATATTAGAGAAGAAGGCTTCAATTCTACATCCAAGGATCAAGTCTTGAGATGTGGCAAATGGTGAACAACCCATACAAGCTATCGAAGACAAAGATTGAAGAATGGAGTAATGCTACCTTGAAGAAATCAACCTTGAATGCTAGAGCCATGCACATCCTCTATGCCTCCATGACCTCCACCGAGTTCAATCAGATTTCTTCTTGTGAGATGGCCTATGAGGTATGGAGAAAGCTATGCATCACCTATGAGGGGACATATCAAGTGAAGGAAAGCAAAGTCTACATGCTCAAAGGGTTGCTTGAGAACTTCAAGATGGGAAAGAGGGAGAGGATAGCCAACATGTACTCAAGGCTCAACACCATTGTGAATGGTCTTGCGGTTCTAGGTCATCCTATGTCTAGTGGAGAGATCAACTCCAAGATCCTTAGAACTCTTCCCAAGAGGTGGGAACCCAAGGTGACTTTCATTAAAGAAGTAAGGTCTCTTAAGGATATTCCTATTAAATAGCTCATTGGAAATCTATAAGCACATGAACCCACACTTGACAAGAGGGAGGAAGTAGAAAGACAAGAAGAGAAAGAACTCAAGAGAATGAAGAAGGCTGAAATCAAAGCTCAAATCAAGGCTATTGTTGGTCAAGCTTCTCCATCCTCTCAAGTTGAAGAAAATACCATGTACTCCAAGGATAAACTCTACAAAGGCAAGTCCTCCTCCATCCGGTGCCTCAAATGTGGAAAGAAGGGTCACTTCAAGATAGATTGCCCACAAGTTATAAAGACCCATCATCACAAGAAAAGAGAAGATAAGTGCCACTCAAGCTCAAGTGACTCCTCCAACTCAATCTCAAGTGACTCCTCCAACTCAAGCTCAAGTGAAGATTCAAGTGAAGGATCAAGCTCAAGCTCTAGTGATGAAGGAGAATGCCATTTTGCTCTTATAGCATCAACAAGTAAGGACTCAAGTGAGGTAAATCTAAACTATTTAGATAAAGAATCTTTGATTGCTATTATTCATTATACTTGTGCCTCTCTTAAGTCTTATAAAAGGAAAAAGAAAAAGCTTGCTAGAATTGTTGATAATTTGCATGTTGAACTAAATGATCTTGAAATGCTAATTCTTGCTTGCTTGATGACAAAAATGCTTGTCTTAGCCAAGTAGACTCTCTTAAACTTGAAAATGCTAGTTTGCTTGATAAGATTAGATTTATAGAAGCTCAACCTCTCATGCCTAGTTCTAATGAATGGCATACTTTAATTATTGATTCTCTCATGCATGATATTGATGCTCTTAAATCTGAAAATAGGGACAAATATTTTTTTTTGCAAGAATTAGAATCTAAAAATGGTGTTTATCTTTCCAATATTGCTTTTCTTGAAACAGAAAATGCCTCCTTGCTTACTAAAATCAATGTGCTTGAATCTTGTTCTAGTAGAGAGAGTAATGTTGCTGCTCTTCATATTTTAAAGAGTCCTTCGTGAAAAAAGCTCTTTGCTTAGAAAATGATCTTTTGCATGCTAGAGATAATTTTAATCAATTCTCTTATACTATTACCTCTCTTATGCATGATAATGATAGTTTGAGATCTTCTTTGTAAAAATTCTTAGTTGGTAAAAGGAATGTTAATGATATCCTACACCATACTACTAAAAAAATTGGTAGACATGGTTTAGGATATGATAGTAGTCAAAGGAACAACAAAGGTAAAGGACCTCCAATATTCCATGGAGAATCCTCTAGTTCCAAGACTATGGGCACATACAACTATTGCAATGAAATTTGTCATTATTCTACTTGTTGTCCTTTTAGGAAAGCACCCAAGAGCAATAGGACTTGGGTTGCTAATTAACCCCTCCAGACCCAAAAACATGATTGGGGACCATTTCATCTTTCTTCTTGTAGGTATTTGCAAATGGATTGACTTGATCTATTGAATTGCAAATTGACTTCTCAATCCTCATGAAAGAAGAAAGGTGAGATGTGTAGAGGGTGACAACAAGTGGAAAAAGGAATGGTAAGAACAAAGGTAATGTTTTCTTTCTTATAACCATTTCTAACTTGTTTTTGTCAAGTTAGTGTGCACTATGGATGTGGTTTTTGAGTCAAAAGTGGTATTTTGTGTTTCTCTTCATACTCTTTCTCAAAAACTGTTTCTAATGCTTCTATAGTGCATTACTAACTTTCTTAGACATGTTTGGATATGGTTTGTATTTTTAGCATGCCTTTAAATATGTTTTTATGAAATATACATGCTTTTTGACAGCATCTCTGTTGGTCAAGTTTGTCCTGTTTGAAACTCGACCGATGGGCAAGAATGGGTGTTGCTAGCTACTGTCATCGGTGGAGTTGTCAATACACAGAACTCGACCGATAACACTATGCACAGAATATACATTTGGCTTATTGAATTAGAATTTCCCTCTCAACTAGATTTTCTCAACCAATAGACTTATTCTTTAGCACTCCTTTGGTACCTTTATATATGCATATCACCATGTTCTAAATTACCTATCTTGCATACAACTCTATCTCTCTTATTGTTCTGAATTGGCATCTTGCAATTACTTGATTTGAGTCATTTTGTAGGTTTTGATGAATGATATATTTGGATCTCTTGGTTGTGTCTAAAATTGCTTCCATTGTACTCTAACTTGCTACATATATCTAGGTGTATATCTTGTTTTGATACAACCTTGAGGTTCTTAGTTGTGATCATCTTTTGGTACTGATGCATATTTGTATGTGAGTTATATCCTTTCATGCTTCTAAAATTGCTTATCTATTTATTTGGATATATCTCTACATCTACTCATAGCTTGCTTTATCTTGTGTATCTTTTAGTATCTCTTGCTATGATCCAGATCCTATGAGTAGTCCTAACTTGTGATAACATCTACTAGTAGTTCATATACATGTAGTTCTAGCCTTGTTTATAATTGGCATCTCTGCTCATCAAGTGGTATATTTCACTATATGCTATGCTTGTATCTTGTCTCGTACATGCTTAAGCTTGTTCCTTGAATTGCATATCTATTATCTTGAGTTGCTTGCATAACATTGTGATACAGGGCACATAGAGCTACATTGTATGTAGAAATTGGAGTATTTTTGGTTTTTATGCAGATTTTGCTCCAGTTTCAGTTTTTGGTGTAAGACTAGTGTTTTTTATGCAGAACGACCTTCTGAGCAAGGCTCATCACTTTGCCATGAGACATGGTACTTTTTGGGAAAATTCTATCATCTTGAGGGTCAAAATTGCGTTTTATTGTTTTTCTGCAACACTTTATCTTGCATTTTGGGTTGTTCAAGTGCATGCTTTAACTTGCTTTTATTTCTATGCTTGGACAAGCCCCTAGATATGCTCTTCTACTATCCTTTTATAACTTTTGTTATCTACTTTCTCTTTAACAAGTGATGTTTCTTATCCCTTCATAACCCCACTTTTTGAAATGACAAAGGGGGAGAAAGGTATGTCTTCTTTTGACAAAAGAGGATGAAGGCATGTCTTACATGAATAGGAGAAGCATGTCCATATAAAGGGGAGAAGGTAAATGGGAGAAGACATATATGTGTAGAACATATATGAGTAGAAGACATAGTTTCTATAAATGTTATGAAAGCTAACCATGCAGGAGAAATAACATCAATTGAGGGGGAGTATGAGAACTCCATGCACATCAATTGAGGGGGAGCATATGAGCTCAATCCTATTGAAACCCCTAGGTTTCTCCGAAGGTATGATTTTACTTAAAATCTTTCAATACATTTATGGAATGGTTTGTCATCTTCAAAAAGGGGGAGAATGTTGACTCAAGGTCAATTAGGTCAATGTTAACTCACGTCTAAATTGACTAAACCCGTGTTTTAATGATGACTAACCATTCCACATATTTGTGTCTAATGTCTCTACTTGAGTGATTTCAGATTAGGTATAGACACACTCCAAATGCCCTAACTTGCGCATATCAAATTTGAAAAAAGACAAGTCAAAGTCAATACAACTGCATGATTTTCTAATATGATGTAAATCCATTAGAATCATGTTGTAAATCACTTGTAATGATTGTATGACTTGTAATTAAGCTTGAAAAAAATCAGGAGCACTTAGATCGAATGTTTAAGCACTCAAAAGCCATTTTCTAAAATTCACATCAGGTTGTTCATCGGTCGAGTTGTCAATACACAGAGCTCGACCGATCCTGATTGGATCTTGAAAATGACTTTTGATCGATCGAGTTTACACTTCACAGAACTCGACCGATGGAGTACCTGGCCAATTCGATTTTCATTGGTCGGTCGAGTTTCCCCAGGACAAACTCGACCGATGGTCTAAATATCGACTTTGTCTTTTTCTCTATCGGTCGAGTTACCTTTATAGAAACTCGACCGATTGCACTGTACAGAAAAGTGCAGAAAAGTGCTTCTAGCCATTGTGGAGTTGCAACAAGTGAAAATATATCAGTTGCAAGCCACAAAATGGCTAGTTTTCGTTCTCAAGTGTTCCCAAAGTCTAAGAGGCATCCCAAGCTTTAAATAGGACCCCTTGGGCTTCATTCCAAGGTTGTGCATTCAATGCAAAACTCTATGTGAGGTTCCTATTCTATAATTGAGTGCTTCCTACAGCCTCCTCTCTCTCTCTAAGCTTAATCACTTGCTATATTTATTAGAGTGAGTAGGAAATCTGTAAGAGAGCTAGTCCTACATGTATATCTTGTGAGGCTCTCACTTCCACCACCTCCCTATCTCTCATTTCAATCATGAAAATGAAGGTTCTCTCTCTTGGCTAAGAGAGGTGAAGAAGAACAAGGGAAGGTGTCCCTTGGTGAAGATCAAGGCTGAAGACTTGGAGCAAGAGTGGGTAAGCCCTTGGTGAAGGTAGAAGACTCCTTGCTCAAGTGGGTAAGTCCTTGGTGGAAGCTTCTCCGAGTGAAGGTGAAGTCAAAGGCAGAAGATCCAAGAAGAGTGAGTAATCCCTGCAAGGTTGAAGACTTGTGTAAGAGTAGGTAAGTCCTTGGAAGAAGGCATAAGACTCCTTGCAAAGTGGGTAAGTCCTTGGTAAGGTTGAAGACTCTTTGTATTGGATAGGTAAGTCCTTTGATGGTCATGTATTGTATCTCTCATAATGAATATAATGAAGGTGCAAGGTTAAAAAATCCTAGAGGTTGACCTCTCTAGGTAGTGGATTGACTCACTTCTAGTTTGAAGTGTGGAACCACTCTAAATAGCTTGTCAATTGGTGTATGTTCAATCTCTCTCTCCCTTGATATGCATGTTTTAGTTGCACACAAATTTCCTATTTAGCAACCTTATCTTGTGATATATCTTGCAGGTCTAATGAATTTTGTTTAAGTGCATTCAACTCTATTCACCCCCCCCTCTAGAGCATCTAATCACCCATCTAGGATCCAATAAAAATCTCTACACAAACAATGCCGAAGGCATAACTCACTGGAATTGATCTGGCCAGGAAAATTATAAAGAAGCCAAACCATAAACATCATAATAGAATTAGATTGTATCAATGATGTCAAACTTATTCAAGGGGACCACGTACTGCAACTGAGTTGTTCTTACTAGGTGTTGAAGATCAAAGGAAGCATGAAAAAGTAGTGGAAGGTACAATATGCTTGCATGGAGGAAAATGTTCTAGCTAAAAATCTTGCTAAGTTCCATCTCAAGAACTAGTTTAGGATTTTCCATTATGTTAATCCACCCACAAGCATTGAGAATTTGATAAGAAATTAGTCTTGTAATGGTAGTAGTACCACCAAGTTTATTTCTGAAGACTCTATTAGGGAATGTAATCCTTCTTTATATTTGCTTGCACAAGGAAGGCAAGATGAATAAGACTACTTCTTGACTCCCCCCTAAGAAAAGGATAGTACTTCATGGAAGGCAGTGAAGGAGATTACCCCAAGGACTTCACCATGCATGAATGAGTTCAATGAGTCATCAAAGGATACTCCAACCTACCCCAAGTGTCCAAGATTTAGTAATAAGCAAAAAGCTCATGATTGAAGAATTGAAGACTCAAGTGCACATCAAGCCCCCCCCCCACACCACGTCGACATTTTGTACATTGAGAAGTCATTATAATGAAAGACATTACACTACAAAAGTCTTCTAAAACCCTAAAAATCCACTACCCACCAAAATGACCATTTTACTCAGGATAATTGTTGTTTATATTAGCTATAATGACCATTCTACTTACCATAGGGCATATTCACAAAGCTTCCCATATTTCAAACCTATTTCCACCATGATCATTCTCCCCACAATGACTAAGCTGATGTGTCGTGCATTTATTTTCATTTTATACAATTTAAATAATAATAAGGTGTTTTTGAAAGCTATGAAATTAAATGTATTTGTTTTGCAAATTTAGTCCAAAAATACAATATCTTCAAAATAAAGGAAATTTCATGCTCTTAACTGACATAAGTTTTGCCTAAAGAGTTTGGCTAATTAAAAAATAAAAGAAAAACCTAAAGTTGTAGAAGGATCCAATATTATCATATAATTAGATTATTAATACATGGAAATGCCCTAGATTTCTTCAATGCTAAGTTAAAGGTAACCAACAGGCTTAGTTGGGACCAGCCTGTAGCCCAACATGGTATAATGACTAAATAAAGATAATTGTAAAGTTTGGAAGGATAATGAGGTTATATGTGACCTAAGTGATTAAGCTATGAAAATACTTAAGAGGCAATAAATTGATATTCACCTTCCATATTTTAATTTCATTTTTTTATAAGCCAACATGTTGCAAAGATAATGATCCCTTAAAATTTTGGGAGAAATTGGATATTTCTAGAAGACCCTACAATTTCTAAAGATTCACATAAAGTGAGATAATTCAAAGACAATATGATTTAAATAACATCTAAACAAATCTTCCCGACCTAAGTCTAGAGAACACATGACTTAGCCACATGAAAGGGAGATGCAAGAATCACTCTATCCCTTGCATTAGGTTCCAATGGAGGCCACATCATCACCTACCTTATGACCAAAGTCCTCCATAACTCAGGCTACCACCCCAGGTCCGATCTTTCTCATCTCTCCACCTTTCTTACTATGATTTCATCTAATGATATTAGGAGACAAAACTTGTTTGAATGAGATAAGTCTTTCCTATTATATTCTCCAGGAGTGATACTGCCTAATCTCTAGTAACCCTAGAAATCTAGGGATAAGTTGTAACACCTCCTTACACCACTCCATCCTTTAAATATGGACCCAACATCTTCTTCATGCCCTCACAAATCGGAACCATTTCCTAATTGAAGACCATAAACCCTGTGACTCGCCAAACCTACACCCCTCATCTTCTCTAGAAATGATGCCTCGCCTGGAGGCTATATAGCTACTCAAACCAATTCTTTTGGTCAGAAGAACATGAGGACATTTTGCTAAGGTTTGGGTACTCAAGAGAAAGAAAAGAGACCTTTGTTGCTCTCCCATCAAGACCAGTGACCACAGGTTGAAGGTGCTCATTGAGATTGCTTCACCAAGAAATCTCCTAGCGTCATAAAGGGTGGGATCGACTCAAACAAATTTCGGGAAGCTTCTCCAAGATTCTGGTCACCATGAATTGAGGTGCTCTCCTTTCCTTTCATTATTTTTCTCTGGCATGTTAGACCCCTACCATCCACCTCAGACCACCTCCACCATCGTGCCACGACTGGTTGGCTTTGGAAGGATCTGAAGAAGGCAATGGGACCATCCATGAGATTACCAAGGCTCTAGGGGTGGAGTCAACCATGGGTTGACTCCATGGCCTCATGCAGATTGGGATGCCACAAGGGGAAACAATCCCAAAAGGGATTGGTCCAATTTTCCCTTGATCCACATGACAATAACGCCGCTACTGATGGGAAAAAGGGTAATATACCCTATTTTCAAATTGGGATGCAAAATGCTAGATAAATAGTTATCCATGTGACATGTCAGTTTGTAATTGGACAATTAAGTTTTATTGTGCATTAAATATATAAATTAAATTGTAACTCCAATGGTGGTCAATATACATGTCAAAATGACCAAAAATGCATAAAATCCAATATAATATGTTTTGAGGCCTGATTTCATCTCGAATCCAAATATATGTTAATTCAAAGTTTGATAATATTGAATACATGAAATCCCTAACTTTATAAAATTAATCTATATCTTGTTCTTGTTTATCTTGATACATGAAATCTAATCTAGGTTGATGATAAAAATAATAAAATCCAATTTGAGATTTAGGCTTTAACATAATATCAAATTAGTGCTTATAGACCTTAGGACCTGATGTGTTCTCAAATTGTCGCTATTTTCATTGCCTAATTTGGTTGATTTCATTTCCAATTGCTCTTAATTGTATATTTTTGTATACATATTTCACCAAATTAGTATAAAATCATGTGCACATTGAATCTTGTATTTATGCATGTATTTTACATGTATTTTACACATTTTAATAATTATGATAATTATTTGAATTAATTCATTGCTTATTTTATTGTAGATAATTATTATTTACTTGAGCAAAGTCGATACTACTGACATGCAACACAGTAGTACCGACATGGTATCAAAGTATAAAAATATTATTGTTCTAGATCATAAAGGAAAATGATTTCTACTAACTCTAACTTGGTAGTACCGACTTCCAAGTCAGTAGTACCAACACCGACACTGACGACCTTAATTGTATGTGTTAAATCCAACACATATTATTATAAAAAAATAATATTTAGGTTTCTCTCAACCTAAACAAGTGTGGCGGCTATAAAAGACACCATTAGAAGCAGAACGGAGAGATCTATCAGAGGGGGATGACATCAAAAGCAAAAGGAGAGAGAAAAGTGGAGGAACCCTACCCGACAGACTAAAGAAGTATTTTGGCAGTGGAAATAGTGGCAGAACGACTCCATATCCTCCAGATCTACTCCTTAACTCTTTCTCCTATTTTTAGTATCTTGAAATCCATGTTTTACATATTTTTGATCTACTGTGATACCATGTCTCGCATATTTGGCTAATCCCCTTAATTCTTTAGGATCTGGGAGTAGCCCGGATATACACTACAATTATATTCCATGCATTAATATCGAATTATCTCATTGTTACTGGATATAATTTCATGAAAGTTTCATGTTCTATTTGTACTTGATCACCATGAATGGATTAATAGACGCTTAGTCATCTCATGAGAGGAATTAAGGGTTGGAAAGCATAGAATTACTCGTATATTGCACCCTTTGGGAAAAGTGGAGAATATACAAGAGGAGAAACACAAAGTATAAGTGTAAAGCACCGAACTAATCAAACCAATAACTGTGGGAGTGGGATTGGCATTACACTAGGTAGTGAATTACACTATGGGAGTAGGTAATTCTAGCTACTGGCTCCTTATCCATGGATTGAGATAATAAATATTAGTGTGTGGGATAGATTGTTAGTGGTATCCTTGTGAAACCAATGTCCTAAAGAATTCATTCTATTTCGGATTTACTTAAACCATTAATTTGTTTACTTTTGTGTTAGTTTGGCAATCCAAATCAATTCAAACATTCATCACCAACCTAGCTGATCAATACTAAATAGTAGTAGTCTTTCACCTCACAACTCTCTGTGTTTGATAACTCAGGACTCATAATCCCTTATTACTTTGATGCGTACACTTGCGTATTACACGCGCGTTATACATGTGTCAAGTTTTGGCACCTTTGCCGGGGAGTTGGCATGGTTAACACTATAAAAAGTTAGGATCGACCACTCTAGGCCATTGTATTTATTTTCTTTTTTTTATATTTTTTTATTCTTCTCATTTTTCATTACATAAAACTTTACTGTCAGTTTAGGCATTGTATATATTCATCTAAATATTTCTTTGTAGTTAGTCTTCTTTCATTAAAAAAAAAGTAAAAAAAAGCACGTGGCCCCTATTTGTTCTGAGTGTGGAAATGCACATGTAGGCTATAGATGTCTGAGTCCACCTTCATCACATCATGGGAAAACCTTCAAGGAAATTCATTATGAGCATATTAGGATTATGGTTCAATCTGTTTTAAATCGCAAAAGTCCTATTTCTAATGGAGGTTGGGGTAGAGTAGAGAAAATGGAAGAAGTAGAGATTGAAGATAAGTAATTAGAGAGTGAGGAGAACATACTGGAAGAAGTTTTAGAATCACCTCTACCACATCCTTCCATTGAGCCCACACCCACACCCTTGAATCCTAGAATTGATCTTGAATATGATTGGGGATGAAATGAGGAATATGAGGAGAATGATGCAAATAAGGTGGATGACAATTTTGATACATGTGTTTGGGATATGAGTGAAGGAGAGGAGGATCCAGAAGGTGCTTTATTTGATAGATATCTTAGAGAAGAGGAAAAGAGTGAGGAAGAGGATACTGAGAGTGAAAAGGTGGAGGAATTTCCCATTACCCATCACATAATTCCTTCACCACAAGACCCATCTCTTCATTTCCTTATGGGGGATCCTATATGAGATATATATCCAGATGATAATATTGATTTTTTTTGCGAGGATATGAATGAATGTGGGGATGTTGAATTATTAGAAGAGGAGGAGACATACAAACTCACCTTTGATGTAATATCTCCATTATGTGGAGATAGGAGTGATCTATTGAGGATGGTCATAGAAATTAAGGAGCAATCATCATTGTATCTTTCATCTCATGGATACCTATTTCTACATGTTATCCCACATCAAAACTTGGTTGTGATTCATGTCCATGATCACAGAAATAATGATTTACCTTTGAAATGGAATGCCAACAATACACACTGGTTTTCTGAATATTTTTTATTTTTTCTCATTGTTGCAAGGAACCAGATGTTTAGAAGGAAGAAGCGGAGAGAGATTCACCCTCCTTCATGACCACCTGATTATTTTTGATTGACATGTGTCCATCCTAGGATGTTAAATAAGGTATCTTGTGGGAGGCAACCCACCAATCATGTTTATTTTGTTAAACTTTCAATTCTAGTTTTACATTCCTATTTTGTACTTTTGTGATATCTAGTTTTGATGCAAGTAAATAAGGTGCCTTGATATGTGTATTCAGTGTGCAGGGACACACTGAGTCGGTACCTTCGACACCCTCTCAGTGGCACGGAGTCAGTCATTTTATCATTACATGAAAACTCTGACATAAGCTCGGTACCACTAACTTCACTGTTGATAGTACCGAGTTTTTCTCAGTGACATCTCACAAGCTGAGCAAGAATTGACACTTCACTGAGCTTGAGTGCTTATTGGTGGGCATGTATTCATGTGGATCCCTCAAATCTTTTTCCCTGAATCTCACCTCACATATCGGTACATCCATTCCATTTATCTTCCTTTGCTTTTGACATTGGGGACAATGTCATATTCAAGCTTAGGGGGAGGAATGGAACAATGCTTCTATCTTTACCTATTGCATCTTTTCTTTTTATCATACATCTACATGTTTTTGTTTCAAAAAAATTAGATTTTTCATTTTGTTTTAGGGTCCACTTCTATCTAGTGTAATTGTGGATGAAATAAATTTTTTTGGTTAGGATTAGCCGTTTGTTGATGATGTGGTATCAATTCTAAAAATTCTCAAACAAATCTGAATGTGCTTTTATGCTTTGATCTTTAAGCTAAATTTGCTATGTTTAAGAGTACATAACTAGAGGAATTGTTTGGATTCATCAACTTAAAGACATACATAATGAATGAAAAATCTAACTCAACCCTATGGCTTGTGTTATCACGATTATGTTTGAGTCCACCAACCAATCAGTAACATGATCTTTAATGTGAATTTTAGAAATCAACTCCAAGGTTACCCTGTTACACAAGTTGATAGGAGAGGGACATATCATGGTTGGGAAAGACATTATCTCTTAGTCATGTGATCTCATCCACCTACCATTCATCTTCGTTCACCACCATAGGATGATCAAGTTTAATCCAAGATATTTGCCTCTTGTATGCATTACATGGCATGATAGGAAGCATATAGTTAGTTCATTTTATTATGCATTAGAAAAGGAAAAAAAATTCATATCATCTTTTGAGCATTTGTAGTTTGAATAACAAAATCACATATAGTTGCATTTGCATTGCATATTTCATAAGATGTTACATATTTGTTATCTTCTACGATCTTCTCTCATGAAAGAGTGTAAAAAAAGTTGTATCTCCTTACTCCTCCAAAAAAAATAAAAAAAACCCAAGCATGAACTATTTATCTTGCTAAAATAAAAGGGCAGAGAAAAAAGAGTTATTGTAAAAAAAAGAGAGGAGAAAAGGAGGAAAATGATTTTTAAGTTCAATGCCATATTCTCTCTAAGCAACAAAGAAGGGTATTGTTGATTTTTTGTAAACACCTTTCCACCTATACTGATCATTAGAATTAGACATCCATTGCATGCATCATTCACCAAAATAAAAAAAAATAGTCATTAGAAGTCATACATTCACATTTCATCCATCATATAGGTGCATCATATTTTTACTTCTTGCATAAATAATTGGGATAATTCTTGTGAATCCTATTTTCATAGCCACCCATCTTTTCCACCCATTGCTCTGCAAGGTAGGCCACCATCATAATTATTCCCCTCATCCATGTTTATTTGGGGATCTGCTTCCAAGTAGTTAATTTAGGTAGATTAGAGCAATGTAGATAGGGAAATCACATGATGCATCAAGCATGTGTCCTACTGGACATGATATTAACTGCTTCATATTGATAGTGCTTTTTATTGATCTTATTGTGGACATCTATTATGAACATTATTGATTTCTTTAGAGTAGTTACTTGTTCAGTGGTTGGCAAGGACCGGTTTGGGACTGACTGGTGGAGGGAAATTAGAAAACATAATTCATAGGTACTTGTCTTCTTGCTGACCTTTTCAAGCAAATCCAAGAGTAGTGTTGCTCAAGGATGAGCAATATTCAAGCTTAAGGGTGTGATGTGTGCTCAAATTGTTGCTATTTTCATTGCCTAATTTCATTGATTTCATTTCCAATTACTCTTAATTGTATATCTTTTTATACATATTTCACCAAATTAGTATAAAATCATGTGCACATCGAATCTTGTATTTATGCATGTATTTTACACATTTTAATAATTATAATAATTATTTGAATCAATTCATTGCTTATTTTATTGCATATAATTATTATTTACTGGAGCAAAGTTGATACTACCAACATGCAACTCGATAGTACTGACATGGTATCGAAGTATAAAAAATATTATTGTTCCAGATCAGAAAGGAAAAGGATTTCTACTAACTCTAACTCGGTAGTAACAACTTCCAAGTCGGTAGTACCGACACCGGCACTGACGACCTTAATTGTATGTGTTAAATCCAACACATATTATTATAAAAAAATAATATTTAGGTTTCTCTCAACCTAAACATGTGCGGCGACTATAAAAGACACCATTAGTAGCAGAACGGAGAGATCTATCAGAGGTGGATGACATCAAAAGTGAAAGGAGAGAGAATAGTGGAGGAACCCTACCTGGCAGACTGAAAAGGCATTTTGACAATGAAAATCACAGTGGAATGATTCCATCATCTACTCCTTAACTCTTTCTCCTATTTCGAGTATCTAAAAATCCATGTTTTACATATTTTCGATCTACTGTGATACCATGTCTCGCATATTTGGCTAATCCCCTTAATTATTTAGGATCTAGGAGTAGACCAGATATACACTACAATTGAATTCCATGCATTAATATCGAATTATCTCATTGTTACTGGATATAATTCTATGAAAGTTTCATGTTCTATTTGTGCTAGATCACCATGAATGGATTAATAGGCACTTAGTCATCTCGAGAGAGGGATTAAGGGTTGGAAAACATAGAATTACTCGTATATTGCACCCTTTCGAAAAAGTGGAGAATATAAGAGAGGAGAAACCCAGAGTATAAGTATAAAGAACCTAACTAATCAAACCAATAACCACAGGAGTGGGATCTGCATTAGACTAGGTAGTGAATTACACCGCAGGATCAGGTATTTCTAGCTACAGGCTCCTTATCCAGGGATTGAGATAATAGATATTAATGTGTGGGATAGATTGTTAGTGGTATCCATGGTGAAACCACCGTCTTAAATAATTCATTCTATTTCTGATTTACTTAAACCATTAATTCATTTACTTTTGTGTTAGTTTGGAAATTCAAATCAATTCAAACATTCATCACCGGTCTAGCTGATCAATCCTAATTAGTAGTAGTCTATAACCTCACAACTCTCTGTGTTTGATAACTCGGGACTCATAATCCCTTATTACTTCGACACGTACACTTGTGTATTACACGCACGTTATATCCGTGTCAGGACCTAAAATGAAATACTTAGAGTTTGTGATATCTAACCCTAATGCATCGCTAATACGACTCTAAACCCTAACCTAGGATCCAAGTCAGACCTAGTTAGTACTTTGAGAACATAAAGGTGACACTTTGGTGTTATGCCTTAATTATAGGCTAATAAGTTGAATTGACTGAATTTGCTTGGAATACTTGAATCTTGTTCACCTCTAAGGAAAGATACATGGTTATTTATGATTACTCACTCATATAAACTTTTAAAGTTTTCAAATGATTTTCTTATGTATTGCAAACTATTTTTTTGGATGTTTATTTACTTCCTAACCAAGATGATATCCTATGTATATCATATAGATAAAGAATAATTTCCTAAACCCAATATGAAATCTCTAATGGGTAGTTGAAGGTGGTAATACTTCTATAAAACTAAGGATAAGTCAATTAGAAAGTGAATGACATTAATAAGGTGTGTGACCAAGTCCAATGATGGAAAGTCATCCAAAGTCTAATGCTGGACCAAACATGAATCCAATGATGGAGCAAGGGATTAGTGTACCCATAGAAATAGGGATATTAAGGGTTAAGAAGTTATATAGAATTTTTTTTGAATATTTTTAGTAATGGTTGACTATACTCGTTATGTTGTTACACCTACATGTACATATTTTTGTATGTACCACCAACACAATATAGCAGTATATTGATCTGTGCTTTTATTTGTCAAAATTTTAGATTAAATTTCTTTTGTTATTTGAAGAAATGGATATCCAAAGCTAGCACCAAAAGAACTCATGGATAAATAATATGGGAGGACTTAGATAGTATTTTCCTTTCAGCCTTAGCATTTTCCCTTTGCAAAATCATGTATCTACTAAGAGGAGAGTTAACTACATTTTTTCCATCAAACTCCTTTTATATTCGATGAAATTATGGATTGTTATTGGCTATTTTCTAAACCTAGATTGTAGAAATTAATTAGTATCCTTTTCCCTCTTGGTCCACCTCCAATTAGGGATAATAGGGGAGTGCAACTTTAATACCACGTGATGGGAAATATTAATGTAAAAAGTGTATATTGTCTCTAATGTTATATTTATGCTTGTTCTCTCTCAATATATATTTTTCTTTGGTGTTTGAGCTATGGAACCAACTATGAAATTTGGAAAAAAAAGGAAAGTTGAGGCTTGGAAGTGAGAAATTCCTAATTCTAATTATGGACCCTTAGTTATATATAGTCTATACCTTTCTCTCCTCTATCCTACTAGTCCTAGGTGGGAGATCGAGTATCTAAGTGTGTCCCTCCTTACAAAGTTGGCAAGGGGTATGTTAGAGGTTGGATAAGCGGTATAGAAGGTGAAACACCCTTCTCCTACATTTTATACCAACTGTTTTGACCGAGTGCACTAGGGATACCACACTTAGAATAATATATTTTGTTTAGTATTAGGTTCATTAATCCCCTGTTAGTTGAGCCTCATAAGGTTGTATAGAGAGTATTTTAGGAACTAGTTCCCCTAAACACTTTATGTACCACCTATAGCCAACTAGTAGGATAGGACTCCTAACCTCACCTCCCTTTGTTGTTTAGTTTGGTAGCGTTGCTATAGGATAAATTGTTGAATATGACCCTAGTGCTCAGTTGGTAGTCACATACCCCAAAACAACCCACTCATTTAATATATTATTAAAACCCTCAATTGCCCCAGTGTTTCCTAGCTTATCTTACTTTCTTACTCATAGTGGTCACTGAATAGATAATAATAAATTGCTCTTGTTATGGTTACTTTGTCTTAATTATGGTTGCTCTAGTTGGTTTCTTGGATTTTTTTGCTTAGTCCTATTGTAACGACCTCACTTTTCAGTGTACCCCAATTAAGGAAGGAGCTTAAAATCGAGAGTTGTTGCCTAAATTCCCAAGATCTACATTTATTAAATAAAAAATATTTCCTTTTTCACAAATATTGATTCAAAGATGCATAATGATGCTCCTCTAAGGAGTTACATAAAATTTCAACATGAGAACTATTACATATGAGAAGAAGCATCTTACTAATCTTCCTTTACTTAGCTTTAATGTCTTCATTTGATTTTATCTGATTCAACATGTCTTGCTATCTTCATATATTGCAATTACCTAAAGCACCGACAATCCAAAACATGGTCAATATATTTCTATAATATGTAACAAATGTGCATGTAAGTGTAACAACATAAACAACCATATCATCAATTATTATTACATAATAAAACATGCATTTTCTGTTATAACTTTTCAACCCATATTGGCTCAATCTCTATGGTATATCCTCTCACGCAGTTTTCTCCTTGCAATGGACTTGTTCAACCTCCCCTTTCTAGGGTTTGGTGCCATGTTGGCCTTCCCTCCCGGGGCTTGACCTCTTTGTGACCTTTCCTCTCGGGATTGGTCACAGTCATCTCCACAATGACTTTTGTTCTATTTTTTGGGGGTCACCACACCACATTCAACCCCCAACAGATAGTTTTTTTTATTTGAGAAAGTTATGTTTACAATAGGTGATACACATAGGGCCTTATAGTTTGTATGAAATAAATAAACAACCAAGTAGGTTAATGGAAACACATACAAGAAACTTTGAAAAGCATCAGAGTTTAATAAGAGTGGTTATCTGTAAGTAACCACGTACCTCATTTCCATGCAGAATCATGCAAACTACTTCAAGCATATATCCAAACATCCAAGCATTCAACACAATCAACCAACATTATATGTATGCATGTATATGCTAAAGTGTCACTAATCATTCATAAGATATTAATCATGGATTAGTCTAAGGTTTTGGATTCCTTGGTATAGAGTTATCATTATGGTTATGTTTTAAAACCTTAACTCCTACGTTCATTGATATAATGATTCAGGAGACATAATTCATATTAAGTGTAACCATGATTATCAAATTGCCAAATTGTCACACAAGTTGTCTCAAAATATTTTTGTCTTACCCTTTGTGACGTGCCACCTTTATGTAGGAAAGTCATGGTCTTGTAAAAACCTAATTCCAATCCCTTTCCTAATAGCAATCTTAAAAATAGTTTAACACTGAGACTCATACTGCATTTGTTATCGACCATCATATCTTGTGATTGATCAACCACAACCCCTGATTTCCCAATTACATTATGTTATTGATTGATCACAATACTCTAGATCTAACTTGCTTTTCAATTTTAGGCTTTCCCTATAACATCGTGATCACCCGATCAATTGGCCTAATCAACAAATCATAGGTATCCAGTGGAAATCTCAATCGATCAATAGACAATCAATTAATCCATTGACCCGACCAATATGATTGGATGATCCCTCATTGTGGTCACTTAATCATATGATAAATCAACATATTTATGATTCAGAACCATTCTAATCATATTTGTGACTACAAACTTCAATTACCTTATGCATCCTTATGTGCATGACCCGGTAGGTTCCTAGTTTCATTGGTAATGATGTTCAAAACAACACAAGCAAAGATTGGTTCTACCCACACATCATTGCCACCTAAGTAATAGGAATGATATGGAGAACAACTACAACCTATAAAGTGAACAATGTTACCATGATTGCATAATCCCTTTGTCTCAAATATACATATTGAACTCGAGGCATGAAATGACATCTCCTAACATTGAATCTATCTTCCTTGAGTGAGAGAAGACTAGTAGAGATAATATGAGTTCAATATCATATATGACTCACATGAGCATGGTCATGTATGAAGTTGTCGGGATATCACTCCAAAGGAGGGACAAATTCCATCTACATCACTCAAAACACGTCCCAATTGCCACCTTTTTGCAACTCATATTTCAGAGCACATTGGGCTAGTGTCAAAGTACACATAACAACATGTGTTACTATAGTGAATTCAGGTCTAAGGAACAAAGTCACTATTTTTACATTGAGATATGACTTTGACATGTCATTACATGACTTCTATGTGTCAATCTCAAGGTGGGTATGTCTAGTACAACTTGTTCTCTAACAAGTATCCATTCATCTAAGTTGACATCTAATATCATGAATAAAGATAAATAGTCATCACTCACCATGCATGCTAGTCTTGTGTATTATTGTTGTCCTATACTATCCACAATAATAACCGATTAGGGACATAACAAGAATGAAAATTCTTATACATATGATCTCATGTTCAAGTACTCAACCCAAACCGTATGTCATTGAGAAAAATCATTCTTACAACATTATTAAGTTATTCATTATCTCAATTGAAAGAAGCATAATAAGTGAAAATTCCTTTTATTGATAAACAAATCAAGTATAAAATATCACTTTTACAACCATCACATGATGGCTCTCAGGTCATATAATCAACAGTCTCCCACTTGCACTATAGCCATTCTCTCATGAACCTAAGTTTAACAGATCTAACATGACTATCATGTTTCTACTATGAAAGTGTTTTAGTTAGATCATAAGCAACATTACTTTCAATAGGTACTCTACAAAGCTTTATATCTCATTGTTGTACAATCTCATGTATGAGATGGTAGTGGTGGAGTATGTGCTTAGAATGATGATACAATATGGGTTCCTTTGCTTTTGTAATAGGTTCATTGTTGTTATAGTAAAGCTCAACTGCATCTTTAATGGTTGGAACTACCCCAAGTTCACTAATCAACTTCTTGATCCATAATGCTTCCTTTACTATACTTGAAACATCAATATATTCAACTTATGTTGTATAACTAGTCACAGTTTTCTACTTGAAACTTTTCTAGCTTACAACTCCACCATTTAGGCAAAACACATATTTGAGTTGCGATGTATAATCGTACCTATCAGTTTGGAAGCTTGCATCACTGTAACCTTTTACACTAACTCTCCATAACCACCATAGTTTAGGAATTGCTCCTTATTCTTCTCAAGTACTTAAGGATGTCCTTTATAGCTATCTAGTGACCATCACCCGAATTTGGCTGGTACCTACTCGTCATGCTCAAATAATACACAACATCTAACATGTACATATCATTGCATACATGATAGATCCAATTTTTAGGAATATGGAAACTTACTTATGCATGCCTGTTGGGTTTTGTGGAGAAAACATGCGTGGCGGAAGCGATAAAATCCACATACCCAAAATAGGATCTCGTCGATAACAGCGTATTCGGAAACAGGTTTGCGGGATATACCTTATCGCGGAGCAAGTCCGGCGATGTCCCATTTCACGACGGTGCAACGCTGCTTGTCAAACACGGACGGATCTTCTCTCCCGTTCGCTGTCGCAGGTTGATCCGGCGGTGCTCCTTTGCGGCAGTGATGTCCGCCGCTCGTAGCGCGTACAGGAGGTCGTCGACGTCCTCCGAACGCAGGCATCAAGGCGTCTGCGTCTCTACTTCGTCCACGCGGATGGACGGAACTCCATGTCACGCTTCTCAAGCCGGCGGGAAGGAGTGTGTCTCTACGGCGGCGTGCTAGCGGCGTGTTGCTCTCCTTTCTCTCCTAAGGACGGCGACAGCTAGGTTTACGTGCGTGAGAGTAAACTGAAAAACCTATATCTATCTTATATAGATATCGGCCGTCAATCCTCCTTTAAACAAGATACGAAGGGAAATAGGGTTTCCTGAACCCATCGGTAAACAGAAACGTTGCGTTAATTAAAACGCTCGTGGATTAATTAGAATATTCCGGAATTCATTAATTAACCAAATAATCACATTAATTGATTAATTAATATCCGACTCCATGCAATCGCTTGGGATGGCTCTACGGGCATACATATACCAACAGACTCCCACTTGCACTTAGAGCCAGTCACTCCAATATTATTCTAATCCATTACATAAACATTTTAGTAATCAATGTGATTCGGAGAAATTCCAATCAAATCCACAATTATACTCCTATTCCAATACATCCTATGCGTGTGACCCGATAGGCTCCAAATTATGTTGGCAGTGATATCCATAATCATATTATGATTTCACAAACAATGATTGGTATCTAGCAAGACTTCATTGCTACCCAAGTAATTGGAGAAGTTGGAGAACAACTTGACCTATCATTCATGACTGGTGTTACAGTGATTGTATAGTTCCTTTGTCGCTGATATCCGGATTGAACTCGAGTCATGGAATTGTTATCCTTTTCAACGTTCAATCCATGTTCCTTGAACTAGAGCAGACTGTCTGAGATATATGTAAGCTCAATATCACATATTGATTCACATCAGCATGGCCATGCATTTCTCAGTCTCGCTTATCAAGTGGCCGGAATATCAAACTCCCGTAGGAAGGACAAATTCCATCTACATCACTCACAGTCATCCCCATGTGTCATAGTGCACCCAAGCACCATCTTTATGGCAATCCTTATTTAGGACCACGGTGGATGATGTCAAAGTACACCGAACGACATGTGATAAGTGTAGTGACTTCAGGTCTAAGAACCACAATCACCACCATCATTAAGAGATGTGACTCAAACTACCAATCATGGTATCCATGTGTCACTCTCAAGGTGGGTCTATCCGATACACTATTCTCTAACAAGTATCTATGTATTTGGTTTGATATCTCCATATCATGGATAATGAGATTCATCCATCAACCAACATACATTCTAATCTTATGTGTTATTGATGTCTATGGATATTTCCACAATAACAACTGATTAGGGACAAAACAAGAATATATACTCTTAGCATACATATGATCTCACTGTTCAGGTCATCAACCCAAAGACATATGTCGTTGAGTATATTATTCTATAGACATCTATAAGTTTTATGGTCATCTCACAATATAAAACAAAAACATATAGATTGGAAACTTGCCTTTATTGATATGATCAATGTAGTATTACAAATCGTTTACATATTATCCCATTACAATCATCGAATGATAGTATCTATGGGCATACATACCAACAGATTCCCACTTACACTTATACCCAATCACTCATGAATCTCAATCCAAGTGATCGAACATGTTCGTCATGTTTCTGCTGTGAAAGTGCTTTTGTGAGCGGGTCAGCCACATTGCTTTCTGTAGGTACTCTGCAAATCTTCACATCTCCTCATTGTACGATCTCTCGTATGAGATGGAACTGCCGTAGAATATGTTTGGAACGTTGGTGCGATCTTGGTTCTTTAGCTTGTGCAATTGCTCCATTGTTGTTGCAAAACAACTCAATTGCATCACCAGCGCTTGGAACCACTCCAAGTTTAGAAATGAACTTCTCGATCCACACAGCTTCCTTTGCAGCATTAGATGCGGCAATATATTCAGCCTCTGTTGTAGAATCCACAACCGTCTCTTGCTTGGAACTCTTCCAGCTCACATCTCTGTTGTTCAGGCAAAACACAAATCCAGATTGCGATCTGTAGTCATCTTTGTCAGTTTGGAAGCTAGCATCGGTGTAACCCTTTACCACGAGCTCTTCCTCACCACCGTATACCAAGAATTGATCCTTAGTTCTTCTCAAGTACTTTAGGATGTTCTTTACGACTGTCCAGTGACATTCCCCTGGATCTGACTGATACCGGCTCGTCATGCTCAAAGCATATGACACATCAGGATGAGTACATAACATTGCGTACATGATAGATCCAATTGCTGATGCATATGGAATCTTACTCATGCGTGCTCGTTCATCACATGAACTAGGACACTGGGCTTTAGAGATTGTAACCCCATGGGACATGGGAAAGTTACCTCTCTTAGAACCCTCCATGCTAAACCTCTTTAGCACCTTGTCAATGTATGTGCTTTGGCTTAGGCCTAGAAGCCTTCTAGATCTATCTCTATAGATCTTAATCCCAAGTATATAGGATGCTTCGCCTAAATCCTTCATAGAGAAAGTCTTCCCTAGCCAACCTTTTACTGTCTGAAGAGTAGGGATGTCATTTCCCAACAATAGTATGTCATCCACATACAATATGAGAAATACGACTGTGCTCCCACTAACCCTTTTGTAAACACAAGGTTCATCTTCATTTTGACTAAAGCCAAACTTTTTGACTACTTCATCAAAATGTAGTATCCAGCTCCGAGATGCTTGCTTCAATCCATAGATTGACCTTTGTAGCTTACAGACTTTATTGCCTTCCTTTGGATCGATAAAACCCTCAGGTTGTGTCATGTACACATCCTCGAGTAAATTCCCATTAAGGAATGTTGTTTTAACATCCATCTGCCAAATCTCATAGTCATGATAAGCTGCAATGGCAAGCATGATCATGATGGATTTAACCATGGCAACTGGTGAGAAGGTCTCGTCATAATCAACACCTTGAATTTGATGGAATCCTTTAGCAACCAATCTACCTTTATATATTTGAACATTTCCATCCATGTCAGTCTTCTTCTTAAAGACCCACTTGCACCCTATGGATCTTACCCCTTCGGGTGGATCCACCAAGGTCCATACCTTGTTGGTGTACATGGATTCCATCTCAGATCTCATGGCTTCGAGCCATTTCTCAGATTCTGGTCCCTTAGTAGCTTCTAGATAGGAAGTTGGCTCATCTGCTATGCCCAATTCGTCACTATCTTGAGTCACGAGAAATCCAAATCTCTCAGGCTCAAGTCGTGTCCTACTAGATCTATGAGGTTCCTGTGTTACATTTGGAACTTGAAATTCCACAACAACTTGCGAGTCTTCATGTTCCTTATGTACCTCCTCAGGTTCTCTGTTTTCTTGTTGGTCTCGAACTTCTTCGAGCTCTACATTCCTCCCACTAATTCCTTTGGAAATAAATTCCTTTTCAAGAAATACAGCAGTCTTAGCAACAAACACTTTGTTGTCAGTTGGTGTGTAGAAGTAGTATCCCCGAGTTTCCTTGGGGTATCCAACAAAATAGCATTTTTCCGATTTGGGTCCAAGCTTTTCAGGAAATTGTTTCCTAACATAAGCTTCACATCCCCAAATCTTTAACATAGACAAATTGGGACGATTCCCATTCCATATCTCATATGGTGTCTTTTGAACTGATTTGGAAGGTACACGGTTAAGTGTAAACGCTGCAGTTTCAAGAGCATATCCCCAGAATGATATTGGAAGTTCGGATGAACTCATCATTGATCGTACCATGTCTAATAATGTACGATTCCTTCTTTCTTACACACCATTATGTTGTGGTGTACCAGGTGGAGTCCATTGTGATACAATACCACGGTCTCTCAGAAGGTCCTCAAACTCTTGGCTTAAGTATTCGCCACCTCGATCTGAACGGAGTGCTTTAATACTCTTACCAAGTGGCTTCTCTACTTCATTCATGAAAGTCTTGAACATTTCAATAGTTTCTGACTTGTGTTTCATAAGATATACATAGCCATACCTACTGAGGTCATCAGTGAAGGTAATGAAGTATTGATAGCCTCCTCTAGCATTTGATCTAAAAGGTCCACATACATCAGTATGTATGAGCCCTAGCAGATCACTGGCTCTCTCACTGTGTCCAGTGAAAGGAGTTTTGGTCATCTTACCTAATAAACATGCCTCACATGTCTCTAATGATTCAAAATCAAAAGAGTCTAGATAACCATCCTTATGGAGTCTAGATATGCGCTTCTCGTTTATGTGCCCAAGACGACAATGCCATAAGAAGGTTTTGTTTGAGTTGTCAAGTTTTAACCTTTATTTACGTTATATATGCTAGTCTCAAGTTCTAACAAGTAGATACCATAAGACATAGGGGCATTTCCATAAAAGATCTCATCTTTAGATATAGAAATAATTCCATTCTTAATGTGAAATTCAAATCCACTCTTATCCATACAAGATACAGAAATAATATTTCTATTAATGGCAGGTACATAATAGCAATTCTCTAATTCTATTACAAGGCCCGTAGGCAAAGATAAACTAATAACTCCAACTGTGGTGGCAGCAACTCTTGCTCCATTAGCAACCCGCAACTCGACTTGGCCCTTTCGTAAAGGCTTACTTCTTATCAGATCCTGCATATTAGAACATATGTGAGATCCACATCCGGTATCCAGTACCCATGATGAAGACGTATTTAAGTTTATCTCAATAACGTATATACCTGAAGTGGAGATCTCTATCCCCTGCTTCTTCTTCCTCAGTTCCTCCAGGTAGAGAGGACAGTTTCTTTTCCAATGTCCAAGCTGGTGACAATGGTGACAACTGCCTTCTTTGGAGATCCCACGTTTAGCTTTGAGCACGGATGACTTTGGCTTCTGCCCGGCTTTAGAACTTTTCTTAGCCTTGCCTTTTCCTTTTGACTTTCCCTTTGTCTTGCTGATCATCATCACAGACTTGGGCTTGTCTTTCTTCATCTGTGCTTCAGCTGTCCTCAACATGCCCAACAATTCTGACAACGGCTTGTCAAAATTGTTCATGTTGTAGTTCATGACAAAATGATTATATGATTCAGGCAACGATTGTAGAATCACATCAGTGGCCAACTCTTGACCTAGGGGAAATCCCAGCTTGGATAGGCTTTCCACGTACCCAATCAAGGTGAGTATATGGGTGCCAACTGAGTCTCCCTCTTTCATCTTGCTTTTGAACAACGCCTTTGAGACATCATATCTCTCCTGTCTTGCTTGATGTTGATACATGTTCTTGAGATGTGTTACCATCTCCATGACATTCATGTTCTCATGTTGCTCTTGCAACTCATAGTTCATTGAGCACAACATTAGGCACTTGACATCCATGACATCATCAAGGTGCTTCTTGTAAGCATCCTTTTCAGCCTTGGGCACATTTACGGCGGGCTTCTCTGGCTCTGGTGTTTCAAGGACATAGAGCTTACGCTCATGTGTGAGAACAATTCTCAACGTCCTAAACCAATTTTGAAAGTTGGTTCCGGTAAGTTTGTCCTTCTCAAGGACCGATCGCAACGAGAACGTGTGAGTGTTGTTTGCCATTTGATTGCTACAAAAGAAAAATTTGCATTTAGTCCAAAACATTTTGACTTGTAAAGATTTGATAAACGAGATTAATTAGGCCTTTAATTAATTATGCTCCCACTATTTTATTCAAATTGATAGCCCTAACTATCAACTCGGAAGATTGCAACGCACAACCTTCTAGTGAGCCAAGACCCAAAATAATTGGATCAATGCCCAGCCAACGCTAACGTCAAAGACCAAATACTAAGGTAGGCAACTTTTGCCAATTGCATCATATGCAACTCTTGGATAGATGATCATGCACAACTCCTTGCCATGATGCATCTGTGTGTCTCTAGGTACTTGATCCTATCAAGGTTCCCTAGTTAAGTCCAACCCATAAGCCAACACGATGAGTGTGCACCCTACGGAGGCAGACCCACACACCCACCTTCACACTTCCACGAGATAGACAGTGTACCACGCGGAGGCGTGCCCACACATAGTCGATCAAGCTTTTCATGTGTGTTGCTTTATGGAAGGCAACTAAAACTTAATATTATTAATTGAGGGGTTTTATTAATACATATACATATCCAAACACCACATACTTATAGTACGTATCATATACTACTATATCCACAACCACAAACGATAGACATGCAATCACAAACACATATACATCGGTTATGGCCATACTATTGTAATCCTTTGGAGCAACAAAGGATTACGGTCCACCTATGGTCTTATGCATCTCATGCAACACCTGTGAATCAACCTGTAAGCACATAATGATCAACATTACAATGAATAACTTCATGGATGCTTCGTGAGGTTGGAACTTCAAGTTGCTTCTTGGAATGGGATCTTCTTGTTGCTTCTCCTTGGACGCTCCTTGGAGTTGGATCTTCAGGTTGCTTCTTGGAATTAGATCTTCATGGTGCTTCTCCATGGACACTCCTTGGAGTTGGATCTTCAGGTGGCCTCCTTACATCAAGTTTACAAAGACTAAAACTAATCCTATCTCTATTACATCATATGAGTACAAACATTAAAGGAAAGAATTAATTACACTTTGAAATAAGAGATGAGGCTCGGCATGCAAGCCGAATACTTTATACAAAGGATCCATATGTAACCATTATACATCCATAGAATTCACAAACAAACATATCCACAAGATCGACATCCACATTCATTCACAACATTCACAAAAGGGGATACTAGGCCATAACCGTACATGCACTCACCACATAAAACAGATTTTAAAGGCGACGTGTATGCTATCATAGGTATATCTACATATACGTATATACATATTAAAATTGTAGTACTTTTAATGCGGGACATTCCCCATTAAATGAATTTTGACTCCCACGCAGACAATGCGGGGTACTGCCCCTGTGCGGGGATCCAGGGGAGGCCGCCCCTCGTGGGGTCTCAGGGGCAGAGCCCCTGAAAGGTCTATGAAATTTTACTTCTGTGCACTTAGGAAAATCACTATTTTCCATAGTCGACCCCGTCCAAAACGTCAAAAACAATAGCCTGCGGCGTATGTGGAATTATGTTTAGATTTGCACATTAACAGGTTTAATTCGCATCGTATGCAACATAAAATAATATACAGCGATTCGATCATATCGAAACGAATCCAAATACGCCGTAGATCGACGCTTCTCTGATACCACTGTTGGGTTTTGTGGAGAAAACATGCGCGGCAGAAGCGATAAAATCCACGTACCCAAAACAGGATCTCGTCGATAACAACGTATTCGGAAACAGGTTTGCGGGATGTACCTTATCGCGGAGCAAGTCCGGCGATGTCCCGTTGCACGACGGTGCAACGCTGCTTGTCAAACACGGATGGATCTTCTCTCCCGTTCGCTGTCGCAGGTTGATCCGGCGGCGCTCCTTTGCGGCAGTGATGTCCGCCGCTCGTAGCGCGTACAGGAGGTCGTCGACGTCCTCTGAATGCAGGCGTCAAGACGTCTGCGTCTCTACTTCGTCCACGCAGATGGACGGAACTCCACGTCGCGCTTCTCAAGCCGGCGGGAAGGAGTGTGTCTCTGCGGCGGTGTGCTAGCGGTGCGTTGCTCTCCTTTCTCTCCTAAGGATGGCGACGACTAGGTTTACGTGCGTGGATATCGGCCATCAATCCTCCTTTAAACAAGATACGAAGGGAAATAGGTTTCCTGAACCCATCGGTAAACAGAAATGTTGCATTAATTAAAACACTCATGGATTAATTAGAATATTCCAGAATTCATTAATTAACCAAATAATCACATTAATTGATTAATTAATATCCGACTCCATGCAATCGCTTGGGATGGCTCTACGGGCATACATATACCAACAATGCCCTCTCTTACAAAGAGTTGGGACATTGATTTCTATATAGATTTATTCCATGAGACACGAGTAAGTTTCCTCTCTTATAATTATGCATGCTAAACCTCTTTAGCACTTTGTCAATGTATGTACTTTGGCATAGGCCAGAAGCCTTCTTGATCTATCTCTATAGATCTTGATTTCTATAATATAGGATGCTTTTCCTAAGTCCTTCATGAAGAAGGTATTGCCCAACCATATTTTCACCAATTGTAGAGTATGTATGTCATTTCCCATCAATAGTATGCCATCGACATACAATATGAGAAATACAATCATGCTCCCACTATCCTTCTTGTAGACACAAGGTTCATCTTTATTTTGGATAAAGACAAATTATTTGACCATCTCATCAAAATGAATATTCCAAACTTCTAGATGCTTGTTTCAATCCATGGGATTGACCTTTATATCTTACAAATTTTATTGGCTTCATTTGGAATGATAAAACCATCAAGTTGTGTCATGTACACATCCACAAGAAGATTCTCATTAAAGAATGCAGTGTTAATGTATATTTGCCAAATCTCATAGTCATGATAAGTTTCAATGGAAAGCATGATCCTGATGGCCAACCATGATAGTTTACAAGAAAGATTCATCACAATGAACACCTTGAACTTTTTTGAAACCTTTTGCAACCAATATACCTTTTTAGGTATGGAAATAACCATCCATGCCGCTCTTCTTCTTGAAGACCCATTTGCACCATTTTGGTTTTACCCCTTTACGTGGATTGACTAAAGTCCATACTTTATTGATATACATGGAGTCTATCCCAGATCTCATGGCATCAAGCCATTTCTATGAATTCGGTCCCTCAATAGCTTCTTTGTAGGTAGTTGGCTTATCATCTTCAATAAGCAATACATCTTCTTCTTGAGTCACAAGAAATCCACATCTCTTTGGCTCAAGAAGTGCCCTACTAGACCTTTGAGGTTCTTGTGTTACAATAGGGACTTGAGGTTCTACAATTGTTTATGGTTCCTCTTGTTCCTTATCTACCTTAACAAACTCAATGTTATGTTGTTTGTCTTGAACTTCTTCAAGTTCCATTTTCCTTGTACTAGTTACCCTGGATATAAAAATATTAAGGAATATAGTACTTTTGGCAACAAACTTCTTTTTGTCAAATGGAATATAGAAGTAGCAACCTTACTTCCTTAAGGTACCCAAAAAAGATACATTTATCTGATTTGGGTTCAAGATTCTCACATAATATCTGCTTGACATAAGCTTCACATCCTCAAATTCCCATGAAAAACATATTGGAACGTTTCCCATTCCATATCTCATATGGTGTCTTTTCAATAGTTTTAAAAGGTAATCAATTAAGCTTAAAAGTAGTGGTTTATAAAGCATGTCCCCAAAAATAAAGTGAAATATTGGTTAACTCATCATTGATAATACCATATCCAACAAGGTGTGATTCCTTCTTTCTGATAGTCCATTATGATATGATTTTTTATGTGGAGTCCACTGTGATACAATACCACAATCCCTTAGAAGGGCCTCAACTCTTAGATATGATATTCACCACTTTGATCTGATTAGAGAGATTGAATTCTTATGCAAAGTTGATTTTGTACTTCATTCATTAACTCCTTGAACTTTATAAAGGATTTTGATTTGTGTTTCATATGACACACATATCCAAATATACTAAATTCATCAGTAAAAGTGATGAAGTACTAATATCCACCTCTAGAATTTGTGCTAAAGGTTCACACACATCTATATGTATGAATCCTAATAGGTCACTTGCTCTCTCACTGTTTCCAGTGAAAGGTGCTTTTGCCATCTTGCCCAACAAACAAGATTCAAATGTCTCTACTGATTTAAAACTGAAAGAGTCTAGATAACCATCTTTATGGAGTCTAGAAATGTGCTTCTCATTTATGTGCCTTAGAAGACAGTGCCAAATATATTTTTATTTGATTCATTGAGTTTTAACTTCTTTATATTTATGTTATATACATTTATCTCAATATCTAATAAATAAAGACTATAAGACATAAGGGGCGCTTCCACAAAATGTGTCATCTTTAGAAATGGAAATATGACCATTCTTTATTAGAAACTCAAAACCACTCTTATCCAAACAAGACATAGAACTAATGTTTCTATTTATGGCAGGTACATTTTTAGTAGTTCTCTAACTCTATTACAAGTGCAGTGGGCAGAGATAAAAAATAGGTGCCTATTATAGTGGTAGTAAATATTGCTCCATTTGCAACATGTAGTTTTACATCCTCTTTGCTCAGAGATCTTCTTCTTCTTAGATTCTGCATATATGAGCATATGTGAGATCCACGTTTGACATCCAATACCCATGATGAATAAGTAGAGAAGTTTATTTCAATAACTTATATCTAATGTGGATCTATATTTCATGCTTCTTGATCTTTAGTTCCTCAAGGTAGATAGGAAATTTTCTCTCCCATTGTCCAATCCGATGATAATAGTGACAATTGCCTCCCTTAGCCACTTCTTTATTTGCTTTAAGTTCAGAAGATTTTTGCATAGATTTATAACCTTTCTTATATTTACCTTAGCCCTTTATTTTCCCTTTGTTTACCATCAACATGGAATTGGGATTGTCTTTTGTTTTTTCCCTCAATAGTTCTCAACATGCCAAGTAGCTCTATTAATGGCTTATCAAAATTGTTCATGTTGTAATTTGTGAAAAATTGTTGGTATGAATCTAAAAATGATTACAAGATCACATTTGTGGACAACTCTTGACCTTAAGGAAATTCTAGTGTTGCATTACTTTCCACATACTAAATTAACTTGAGTACATGGGGTCCAACTAGATCACCTTCTATCATTTTACACTTAAATAGGGCCTTGGAAACATCATACCTATCTTGCCTTTATTGTTCTTCATACATGTTCCTAATATGTGTTATCATCTCTATAACATCTACGTTCTCATGTTGGTTTTTAAGCACATGATTCATGGAGAAAAACACCAGGCACTTGATGTCCATAGCATCATTGGATTGCTTCTTATAAGCATCTCTTTCTTCTCTAGGAGCATTTGGAGTTGGTTCATTTGGTAGTTGTGTGTCTAGGATGGAGCTTGCATCCATGAGTGAGAACAATTTGCAATGTCCTAAACTGGTTGTTAAAGTTATTTCCATTTAGTTTCTCTTTCTCAAGGATGGATCACAATGAAAATGAATTATGTGTTATGTTCGACCGTGATCTACAACGAAGATATTTTGTACAAGTCTATTGATTTGAAAATTAGTTTGATTAATGAAATTTATTTCTCCTTTAATTAATTATTCTCTCACTATATATATTCAAATTAATATCCCACACTATTAATTTGGAAGATTACAAAGAGATATATTCTAGTGAGCTAATATCCAACATAATCAAGTCATTGGTCAACCAATTGCCTAAGCCATAACTTAATTACTAAGGTAGGTAACAATTACCAACTACTTCATATGATATTCTTAGATAAATGGTTGCATAACTCCATGTCAATAATTCATCATATGAATTATTTGCCATCTTATGCCTCTAGGTGCTTAATTTTATTAATATCACATAGTTAAATCCAACCCAAGCCAATACAATAGGTATACACCCTACTAGGCAGGCTCACATACTTATTATCACACCTCCCTGAGGTAGACAGTGCACCACACTTGGTTTTCCCACACTTCGTCCAACAAGGTTTAGTCTGTATTGCACTTGTAAGGCATCTTCAATGTTGATATTATATTTAGGGATATATATTTATCCATATGTATGCAATCATCATTACATATACTTTATTATACGTATCATATTATATAACAATCATGATATGGAATAAAAATAGATATGGAAACTAGTAGAACAACTATTGCCAACAAGTACTGTATAAAATAACTAAGAGATTCACATCTATATGTCATCCAAATTCTACCCTTTTTAGGGTTCCTGATCACCCAATCGGGCAAGATGGTCACCTGATTAGAAGTCCATGACTTGGGTAGACCCAATGTTGTTGTTGGTCCCTCAAATCATCTTGATCACAAACCCTCCATGGACAATACTCTTCGATGTGGGCTTCTAATCGTCCCCTTCTTTCCACCAAAGTCCGTTGTTGATGTTTTCACATCGTCCTCCTCTTCACATTCAATTTGTGTTCCTTGAACTAAAGCAGACTATTCAAGATAATGTGAGTTCATTATCATTTAATGACTCACATGAGAATGTCCATGCATTTCGTAGTCTCACTTATCAAGTGGCTATGGATATCACTCCAAAGGAGGGACAAGTTCCATCTACATCACTGATAATATGGCCCATGTGTCATAGTATACCCAACTACAACCTATTTGGAAACTCATATTTTAGAGCACGTTGGGATAGTGTCAAAGTACACAGAACAACATGTGTTACTGTAGTGACTTCAGGTATAAGAAAAATAGTCACCATTTTCACATTGAGATATGAATCAACTTATCATTACAAGTCTTCCATGTGTTAACGTCAAAGTTGATCTATCCAGGTAAAATGTGTTATCCAACAAGTACCCATGAATCTAAGTTGATATCCAATATCATGACTGAATAGACATACTCATCACTCAGCATGCATGCAAGTCTTGTATACTATTATTGTCCATACTATCCACAATAATAGCCGACTAGGGACATAACAAGGATAGAAACTCTTATTATACATATGATCTCATGTTCAGGTCCTTAACCCAAACCATAGATCTTACAATAAAATCATTCTTAGGATGTCATTAGGTTTATTCATTATCTCAATATTGAAACAAACATAATAAGTGGAATTTCCTTTTATTAATTATCAAATAAAGCACAAAATATACCTTTTACAATCATCACATGATGGGTGTTAGGGCATATAACCAACACTTTGTTCATGAAAATATCCCATGTTAATGGACTTATTGACATGAATTTAAACTTCAACCTTGGGTTCCCTATATCTTTTTGCTTGCCTTTATCATTGTTCTTGACTCTTGATGGTTCTCCCTCGTTCTTGTTACAACACAATTTTGGGTCCATTTGCAAGACATTTTAATAATACAAGTTCATCTTCATAAATTCTAAGTCAATTATTTGGTCACGGTAACACTATAATTTTAGTCCACTTTTACAAATTAATTTGTATATTAGTTGTACACCATCCTTATGCTACCAAAATAGGGAGAGTGATATCAAGTCATCATAAGAGGGAGATTTGAGAAGACTATTCCTAGCATTGATAGGTGGGATAGGGTAGTCCATAAAGAAGAGATGAGATGCTAGAAGACTCTCTAGGTCTATAATAGAACCTTTAATAAACTTTTGGAACCACTTTGTATAGGTAGGTGCATGGTGGAACCTCAACCACCACAACTAGGAGGAAAGGAGGAATATGTCAGAATTATCATATGTGACCAATCGTATAAACCTCAATTTTACCACCATGGATTAGGTTTCATAGGTGCATATGCAATTAGAAATCATGCCTAAATAATACATAGAGGTTGTTTATTTGTCTCTAATACCATCTGTCATAGGTCAACATACCAATCTCAATCCCACTGAAAAATAGTTTTGAAGTATATAGTTTTCCCATCCCTGAGTGGCCAAAATCATTCACACAAAAAATGAAATAAAGAAACAATAATCCCATTCCATTTACTAACAAACATCTCTTTTATAAGCCATACATAAGTCAACCAACACTCTTTCTCTTTTCGATCAACTATATACCATACATAGCATTTATTTTGTGATCATGTCCTCCCTAGATTCCCATTCTTCATGGAAGATACTACTAGTAGAAGCAAATTTTGTCATCAACAAGTAGTAGTAGAAACAACCACATGAGAAATACAAAGGATGTTGGTGAAAACATTAGTAGCATTTGAAAGGGGACAACACTAAGAATTTATGTTGGATTGACGTATTCATAAAAATATTAGTGGATTAGGTCAAGGAGCTAGTATAAAAGGTGATCATAGATATAAACAAAATATATGAGACGACAAAGTACATGGCATGTTGTTTTTGCTGCTAAACAACATAAAGAAAAACAACATAAAGATGACAAAAACCTTGTGATCATGCACATATTTCACCTAAAGAAAAATAAAACTACATGATTGATTTCTAATGACCACAATTAACCAGATGGTATTCATTTGTTGGCCATTGTACCCTACTAATGATTAATGTCCCATAACTGCCATATATGCGTAAGATAGGAGGTTTAGGAGAGGAATTAGGGAAGGGGAGTGTGGAATTGTATATATGAAGTTAAATAGCATGTCATGAAGTAGAAAGGAAAGGTATGAGAAGAAACATGGATAAATTGAAAATATACTCTTTTAGACTTAAACCTTTTAGTCTATATATTGATTCATAGATTGTTGATTTAGATGTGGGATACAATGGTCCATTTTCATAAAAAGCTTATGCTTGACGTTTCACTAATTCATATTGGAGTTGTGAGAAAATTTGACATAAATATGCAATATGCATTTCTAGATTTATTGTATACGAGATATACATAAATCACCACAAGACTGTAGTTATTATGGAGTGCATTTCAATGCTCAACCACTACCCCTATACACAAACTTCACTTAATACTATGAGGAGGTCACACAAACTTCACCTACCTCCAGGACTCCTTCACACAGACATCACAACCTCCTTTGCTTGTATCACTTCCATCCTTATCAATCTGATGTGCCACTGCCAAGAAAACTTTGTTTCTCACCTAGATAATGTGGAGAAACCACAAGATAGACCCCAAGTCCCATTGATATGATATAATGTCTAAGACATACATTGTATTCAAAGGTGATTATACATTGACTTATAACAATGCATTTAGATATGAGGATGAAAGGCGCACTTAAAGGTACAAAAATACCATGCTATACTTGTATTCTCATAGGTACATGTAATTTGAATTTATAATAAGTAGATGTCACATGTAGAGCACATCCAAATTTATCACAAAATATACCTAGGAAGATATACTACTCAATTTGATTACACATTTAATAATGCCCTGGGCGGATTCAATCATACAACTCAATCAATAGCTAGATGCTGCTAAGTCATTTAGAAATTTGTATAAGATCTAAGGATATATGCATCCCTTAGATCTCTCCACATACCTATGAGTCAAAATTAGGTAACCAAAAGGTATAGAGCCATTGGCTAAGTCCACTGTGGTGTAGCTAAAAAGTGGATCCACCAATCATAGGCCTACCTTAGGTACACATGTCATGACGCCAAACTTAGGGTAATAACCCATCATACCCGATACCAATTCATCATCCTGTATCATATAGCATTCCAGATTGGACCATAGACCCATATGGAGTCATGATCGTAGTTTATAAAATTAGAGAATATCAACCCCAAGTGTACCCATATATTCAATAATATATGGCTTTGAGCATATTCTCATAGCTTATATTGATACAAGATGAACTCATTTCACTAATATCCCTAACAGCCTAGGAGAATATATTTATGGACATAGGGATCTACAAGCCTATTTTACTCTTTATTGGTTAGGCTCATTATTATGTAGCTACATCAAGCAAGCTATATGTAAAACCATTAGTAGAAAGAAAATAATTTGACTATTGGAACTTCGAAATATATAAAACACATGGTGATCACTATGACACCCTTTGCCACATAAAGCGAGATTAATCGAAACAAAACCACAGAAGAAACTTTAAACAACAGATTACTAGGAAAATATAAAAAATTTAAAACCTTTTTCATAAAACTGTCAAATAGAAAGAAATTTTACATATGAGACCTTTCATGCCTCAAAGCACTTATTGTGTGTTCCATCAACCTGTTACCAAAGAACCTATTTCAAAACATATATACATATATCCACTACAGTTGTACACAATAGGGTACACAGGGTAACCACATATCAAAAGAACATTCACAAAACATCTACAAAACATCCCCAAGGACCCCAGTGTATAGGGATGACTCTAGGACTCTATCAACCAAAGACATCCATCAACACTTCCAACCTTGTCAGCTACTTCCTCTCTTGTTGTTCCTCAACTTATGTAGCACGATCTCTACTTCCTTGTGAACGTCCACCTAAAAAGGATGTGGGAAACCCATGGGATGAGATTCCAAATCTCAGTGAGAAATATAACTCTCCACCAACTCTATTATTTTCATGGATAAGATCATTAAGGTAGCAATAAAGTTCCATTATAAGAAATAGGTAATCAATATTAACAGGATAGATAGTTACTATTTGATTATGAAATATCTTAACAATTTAAAAAGGAATATGAAGAACATGTATATTTCCTACCAATAAGATTGCATAAAGATCAAGTAAGGCCTCAAACAATGTTTTCAAATTTGATCCTTTACAATTATACTACACTACTGGTTATGTATTTTATTATGCCCTGAGGATTTGAGTCGTACCACCCAAATCCAACTGACCACTGCTAAGTCAAAATCAGTGTCATACCAGGTCTAGTGAAAGAACCGGAATCCATGACCTCACCACCTCATAGTCAGTACATGAGTGAAACATGCAGTGACATCACCAGTCAAACTGCTTCTAGAGACATATAGTCCACCTGTGCAAACCTAGCCTGCCTTGGTATAGGTCACAACACTAGTGAAACTGAGCTACGACTCACAGCCACACTCTTCCAATGTATGGCCCACAACCAATATTGTGTCACATATCACTGATCTATGGTCCAAGGCCGTACTCTTCCAGGTATGGCCTGTAGCCAATCATGTGTCACATATTCTTGGATGTAAGGGGATATTCACACCTCACCCCCACATATTAAAAAATATGCACTCAGAGTTAAACTCGTTTCACCATTTAGCAAGTACTAAAACTGAATGGACTTATGGCATAGGGCAAGCTACATGATTAGGTTCCACTTGATTAGTTAGGTCATTTAAGTATATTTTAGCATCAATCAAGTTACAACGTACAACCTGTTGGCTAAATGGACATCATCAAAATCCCTTTTGTTTTGAAAATGACAAACATTTCATTCTTATGGATCTAACGTGCTACTTGAGTATTTCAGGAATAAGAATACAATGTAGTGGATGACAAAGCTTTGGAAGATCTATATGTCTAAATTGCTTTATTTTCATGATTATAATTAAATGTACAAAATTGTACAAGTAAATAATGTACAAATACTTAGATATCATGTAAATCAAGTGGTTAGATCTTCCTATCCAAACACAACACTTAGATAGATCATCCCCTAAGTGAGCATCACAATTATAGGTTAATAAGCACACATACTATATGTTTCAACACACTACAACAGGGGTCTCCTCGGTCGACCAAATACTCGACCGAGACATTCTCGGTCGACAAAGTTCTGGACCGAGAACAGTCTTTCTAGCAACTTCCATATATGTTAGACTGAGTCGAGAAGTAGTTGAAAAAGTGGTTGGGAGTTGAGTTGAACGTTGATCCAGACTTACCCTCGGTTGACAAATTCCTCGACCGAGAGACACTCGGTCGACAAACTTCTCGACCGAGAAGGTTTCTATTTGCACTTTTCAGAGTTAATTAACTAGCCGTTACAAACGTAATTAGTGGATACATAACAACTAGTTGAGCACAAAGAACCCCCTAGAAAGTGTCTAGAACGTCCCTAAGCACTAGTAGGAGATTCCTATAAATAGGACATGCCTTGGGACACCTAAACTCACTTGAGTACACATACTTGCAATTGAGAATCAATCCTTGTGAGCAATTGAGCAACTTCAATAGTTGCAAATCATTTCCATTGCTGACATTTTGTGTCCTATAGGCTAGAATCTCCTACCCACTATACTTCCACTTTCATACACATTGGATAGGAGATCAAAATGCTTGATATAGGATTCAAGACTTGTGCTTAAGTGGTAATTGTAATTTCCTTTTTTCCTTTCTTGTTCTTTCTTATTGCATTGTACTCTCCTTGCTACTCCTAGGTTGGAGGCTGCGGAGTGGAATGGATGAAATCTTCTCAGGTGGAGAAGGAGGACTTTGGACTACTTCTAGAAGGTCTCAATGGGAAGCTACTTCAAGGAGGAATGCTACTTCAAGGGGGAGCTTGAAGTTACTTCAAGTGAAGGTTGCTTCAAGGTTGGTGAGACGACTTTAAGTGAAGGTTGTCCAAAGGATTTGGGAAGGTATTTGTAATTTTGTGTAACATCCTTGAGAAGGTAATAAAATTCAAATACTTTCAAATACCAACTGGAAACAATTGGGTAGTGGAATGACTCCCTTAGTTTTTGCTAAGGGTGGAACCACTCTAAATCCTTGTCTCCTTCTTCAACATCTTTGTGGTTGTTTGTTGGTTGAATTATTTTAAAAATTATTACAAAACCCTATTTACCCCCTCTAGTGTTTTTCAATTGGTATCAGAGTAGGCTTCAAGGAACTTTAACAATGTCTCGAAGAAAATGGGTTATGTGGTACTAAACAACCTCAGCTTGGAAGGAACACTTGTGGCTCAGCCTCCACCATTTGATGGCACCAACTACACCTATTGGAAAAGGAGGATGCAATTCTACTTTCAAGGAATCAGCTGGGATCTCTAGAGAATGGTGTCAAATGCCTATGATCTTCCTCAAACTGACTATGCTACATGGGATGCAAACACGATGAGATCAGCTCAATTAAATGCAAAAGTTGTAAGTATTCTTTATTGTTCAATTCTTGTAGGTGAGTTCAATAGAATTTCAAATTGTGAAACTGCATATGAGATATGGCATAGACTCTCTATTACCTATGAAGGAACTGTTCAAGTAAAAAATTCCAAAATTGGAATGCTTAAATAAAAGTTTGAACAGTTTCGTATGGAACCAAATGAGTCTATTAGTGAAATGTATGCAAAGTTTTCTTCTATTGTTAATGATTTGAATGAATTAGGTAAATCCATTAGTGAAGAAGATCAAGTGTCAAAAATTCTTAGGTCTCTTCCTCCTAAGTACAAGCCTAAGGTGACCACAATTGAAGAAGTCAATGACCTCACCTGACTAAGGATGGAGCAACTCATTGGCAACTTAGAAGCACATGAGGCAACCTTAGAGGAGGAAGAAAGACAAGAGCATGAACTTCAACAAGGAAGAAAGAAGGACATGGCTTTCAAGGCTACAAAGGTCATCACTCAAGAAAGTGACGAGACAAGTGATGGAGATGAGGGAGAAGAAGCTATAATTGTAAATGGTAAGAAATATAGAAGATTTAAATCTAACAAAGTTATTGGTTCTTCTTCTTCTTCATCTCCTAGGTGTTTTGAATGTGGAAAGAAGGGACATCTTAAGAATGAATGTCCTAAAGAAAAGAAAGGGAAGAAAAACTCATCCAAGAAGAAGGGAGAAAAAGCATACAAAGCTGCATGGGATGAGTCAAGTGATAGTGAGAGTGGAGAAGAGAATGTGGAGTGTCTCATGGCCAAAGAAGATGATAGTGATGATTCTCAAGAGGTAAGCCTTCTTGATTTGCCAAAAGAAGATCTAATTGTTAGTCTTCAAGATACTCATAACAATTATGTTGATTGCAAAAAGAAACTAAAGAAGGTTACTAGAACTAATGAGGATTTATATGCTAAATTAAATAATCTTTCTTTTGAAAAGGACAAAACTATTTCTAAAAAGCTTACTTTGAAATCATATTTAAATGACTGCAATATGAAGTTGCTTACTTTAGAAACAAACTATGATCTTCTTTCTCAAGAAAAGGTTGAATTGCTTGCAAAACTAAATAATTTTCAGACTCAACCTATCCTATGTACTCATCTAGATTATGATGTTGTTGTTAAAGAAAGAGATGCTTTATCATCTGATCTAGATCAAGCAAAGTTAGATATCAAAAAGAAAATGGATGAGATTGCTAAGTTACAAAAAGAAGTTAGTATCTTGAAAAATAATGGTATTCTTGATAAGATCCTAAAGAACTCTTCTGGTTATAGTGGAAGAATAGGTTTACGATATGTTCCAAAAGAAAACTCTTATCAACCCAAACCTAGGAGAACTCAAGCATCCAAGACCAAGATCATGTTTGTACCCAAGAACACAACTCAAAATCCTAGAAAGAGAAATGAAATTGATTCTATTTGTTGTCATTATTGCTTGCGTATTGGACATTATTCCTTCTCATGTCCTTAAAAGAAAAAGGATGTTGAGTTAGTATGGGTTCCAAGACCCCAAACTTAGCAAACTTAATATGATTAAGTTGAGATTTGACCTAACACTTCATTTGAATATGTTAATGTCTCATCTCAACTAAATAGAATGGTACCTTAGCATATTACAATGATTTAAGCCCAAACTGACATAAAAAAATTGTTGAAAACAAATAGAAACAACCTCGGTCGACAAATAGTTTGACCGAGACACTTCTCAGTCGAGAAATTATTCGACCGAAGGAATTCTTGTGCCAAATTTGAAATCTGCAGTTAAAACAGTTACAATCCCGGTCAAGAAATTGTCAACTGAGACAAGATCGGTCGAAGTATTTGTCGATTGAATGAGGTTCTGAGAAGCTTAAATTATGTAATCATGTTTAGTTTATTGTTAAATGTACCTAACCATAATGGACCATCACATGGGTACACAAATCCATATTTTGTTGCAGGATTGGGTGGTTGATAGTGGATGCTCCAAACACATGACCGACAATAAGGATGCTTTTCAAACTTTTGAAGAAAAGAAAAGTGGAACAATCACCTTTGGAGACAATGGCAAAGGTAAAATTGTTGGAATAGGTAATATTGGTACAAACCTTGAAATAAAAAATGTCTTACTTGTTGATGGTTTGCACCATAATTTAATAAGTTTCAGTCAACTATGTGATACTGGATATGATGTTTTATTCAATAAAAATTGTTGCAAGTTACTAATAGAGAACACTACAAATGTTGTGTATGAAGGAAAAAGAATTGGAAATCTATATATTCTTAGACCTAACTCTATGCAATCTGTAGTTGGAAAATGTTTACTTGCAAAAGATAATTCTCTCCAATTATGACATAGAAAATTAGGTCATGCTAGTTCACATGTTATCAAAAAGCTAGTTAAATATGATCTTATTCGTGGTTTGCCTAAGCTATCTTTTGATCAATCTGAAAATTGTGAACCATGTACTTTGGGTAAAAAAATCAAAACTTCTTTTAAACCCAAAAACATGCTTAGCACCAGTAGATCACTAGAACTTATTCATATGGATTTATTTGGACCTATAAGGACACAATCTATAGGTGGAAAAAGATATTGCTTTATTATTGTTGATGATTACAGTAGATATACATGGGTTCATTTCCTTGCAAATAAAGATGATACCATTCAAGTGTTCATACAATTTTGCTCAAAGATTGAAAATCAATTAAAAAATAAAATTTGCACAATTAAAAGTGATCATGGTGGAAAATTTGAGAATCATATATTTGAAGAATTCTGCACATCTCAAGGCTACACTCACAATTTTTCAGCTCCACGTACTCCACAACAAAATGGTATAGTTGAAAGAAAGAATAGGTCCTTAAAAGAAATGGCTAGGACTATGATTCTTGAACATAATACATCTAAAACATTTTGGGCTGAAGAAGTAAACACAGCTTGCTATGTGCTAAATAGAGTAACTGTACACTCTTATTTGAAGAAAACACCATATGAACTCATTTATAATAAGAAACCCATGGTTGATTATTTTCATACTTTTGGCTCAACTTGATATATCTTAAACACAAAAGATGATAGAGAAAAGTTTGACTCTAAATCACAAAAAGCCTTTTTCTTAGGAAATTCAACTTCTAGCAAAGCATTTAGAGTTTACAATGCCATCTCTAGAAAAGTTGAAGAATCCATTCACATCACTTTTCATGAAGGACTAAAACAAAGTGATGACATAGTTGATATTACTCATCAAATTGAAGATCTAACCATATCAACTAAAGATGATCAAAATGCTGAAAATGATCAACAAATTGAGACACAAAAACCCATCCCTATACTCATTAAGGATCACCCGCAAGAACTAATCATTGGAAATCCTAAAGATAAAGTAAAAACCCGATCATCTTTTAGAGATGTTGCAAATATGGCATTTGTATCTATAATTGAACCTAAGAAAGTGATTGAAGCCCTAAAAGATGATTATTTGATAATGGCAATGCAAGAAGAATTAAACCAATTCACTAAGAATGATGTATGTGACTTAGTTCCTAAACCTTAAAATAAAACCATTATTAGAACTAAGTGGGTTTTTCAAAATAAGTTAAATGAAGCCGGGGAAGTAGTAATAAATAAAGCTAGGTTGGTAGCACAAGGGTATAATCAACAAGAAGGAATAGACTTTGATGAAACTTATGCACCGGTGGCAAGACTTGAAGCCATTAGAATGCTACTAGCTATAGCTGCCCACAAAAACATCAAACTATTCCAAATGGATGTAAAAGTGCATTTCTAAATGGAATAATACAATAGGAAGTATATGTTGCCCAACCACCTGGTTTTGAAATTCCTGGTAAAGATGATCATGTTTACAAACTTAAGAAAGCACTTTATGGTTAAAAAGCACCTAGAAATTGGTATGAAATGCTAACAAATTATCTCTTTGATAATAGTTTTTCAATTGGAAATTCAGATTCTACTTTATTTTTCAAAACATATGAATCCAACTTTCTAGTTGTTGAGATTTATGTTGATGATATTATCTTTGGTGCATCAAATGAATCTTTATGTAAACAATTTAGTGATATTATGCAAAAGGAATTTGAAATGAGTCTCATGGGAGAATTGACTTTCTTTCTTGGTTTTCAAATAAAGCAAATGCCCGCTGGGATTTTTATAAGCCAAGAGAAGTATACAAATAAACTTTTAAAACGTTTCGGGATGGAACATTGCAAACATGCTACCACTCCAATGGCTACCTCTACTAAAATTGACAAGGATGAAAATGGGGAACCCATTGATGATTCCTTATATAGGGCCATGATTGGTAGCTTGCTTTACTTAATCACTTCTAGACCAGATATCATGTTTTCCGTTGGACTTTGTTCTAGATTTCAGTCAAAACCCATGCAAACTCATTTTCAAGCTGTCAAACGGATTCTAAGATACTTAGTCGGCACCACAAACTATGGTTTATGGTATCCTAAAAGACAATATTTGGATTTGAAAGCTTATACCGATGCCGATTACGCTGGTTGTCGACTTGACCGAAAAAGCACAAGCAGAAGTTGTTTCTTATTAGGAAGAGCCTTAGTATCATGGTTTAGCAAGAAACAAAACACAGTTGCCCTTTCTACCACTGAAGCTAAATATATGGCAGCCGGGTCTTGTTGTGCTCAAGTGCTTTATATGCAGCAAGTTTTAAATGATTATGGTATTATATTTTCATCTACGCCTATATTTTGTGACAATACAAGCACTATAAACTTGGCACATAATCCTATCTTACACAACCGTGCTAAACATATTGAAATCCATCATCGTTTTCTAAGGGATCATATTTCTAAAAAACATTTATCCCTTCATCATGCTGATACTGAAGATCAATTGGATGATATTTTCACAAAACCCCTTCCATTAGATCAATTTAATAACATAAGGAAGAAATTACTTATCACTCCCTTACAAGATGTTTTCTTTGTCATTTGTTCTTCTTAAAATCGGTTGGTTTCTCCGATCCTTACATTTTGGCTATAAATGGACATCTTTTAGCATGTTTTAACGGTTATCTTTTTGAAAGGGGAGAACCAATTAAGGGGAAGTCTTAACAAATGTTTTTAACAGTTATCTTTTTGAAATGACAAAGGGGGAGAAATAATATAAATCTTAAATACTCAATCAATGAGTTTCATACATACTCTCTTGGCTTCACATCAAATGTTTCTATATTCCCTAAAGAGTTGGATTTTATATTCCACACCTCTTTGGGAATAATAACAACACATTCCATAAATAAGAGAAGGTATACACAAGGTAAATTCCAGGTATGAAACTCAACTCAATATTATTCAAGCTTATTTGAGTTATATTTAGAAATGTTTGTCATCTTCAAAAAGGGGGAGATTGTTGGCTAAATGGGCATCATCAAAATCCCTTTTGTTTTGAAAATGACAAACATTTCATTCTTATGGATCTAATGTGCTACTTGAGTATTTTAGGAACAAGAATACAATGTGGTGGATGACAAAGCTTTGGAAGATCTATATGCTTAAATTTCTTTATTTTCATGATTATAATCAAATGTACAAACTTGTACAAGTATATAATGTACAAGTACTTAGATATCATGTAAATCAAGCAGTTAGATCTTCCTATCCACACACAACACTTAGATAGATCATCCCCTAAGTGAGAATCACAATTACAGGTTAATAAGCACACATAATAGATGTTTCAACACACTACAATAGGGGTCTCCTCGGTCGACCAATTACTCGATCGAGACATTCTCGGTCGACAAAGTTCTCGACCGAGAACAATCTTTCTAGAAACTTCTATATACGTTAGACTGAGTCGAGAAGTAGTTGAAAAAGTGGTTGGAAGTTGAGTTGAACATTGCTCCAGACTTACCCTCGGTCGACAAATTCCTTGACCGAGAGACACTTGGTCGACAAACTTCTCAACCGAGAAGGTTTCTATCTGCACTTTTTAGAGTTAATTAACTAGTCATTACAAATGTAATTAGTGGATACCTAACATCTAGTTGAGCACTAAGAACCCCCTAGAAAGTGTCTAGAACGTCCCTAATCACTAGTAGGCCATTCCTATAAATAGGACATGCCTTAGAACACCTAAACTCACTTGAGTACACATACTTGCAATTGAGAATCAATCCTTGTGAGCAATTGAGCAACTTCAACACTTGCAAATCATTTCCATTGCTGGAATTTCGTGTCCTATAGGCTAGAATCTCCTACCCACTATACTTCCACTTTCATACACATTGGATAGGAGATCAAAATGCTTGATATAGGATTCAAGCCTTGTGCTTAAGTGGTAATTGTAATTTCCTTTTTTCCTTTCTTGTTCTTTCTTATTGCATTGTACTCTCCTTGCTACTCCTAGGTTGGAGGCTACAAAGTGGAGAGGGTGAAATCTTCTCAGGTGGAGAAGGAGGACTTTGGACTACTTCTAGAAGGTCTCAACGGGAAGCTACTTCAAGGAGGGAGGCTACTTCAAGGGGGAGCTTGAAGTTACTTCAAGTGAAGGTTGCTTCAAGGTTGGTGAGACGACTTTGGGTGAATGCTGTCCAAAGGGTTTGGGAAGGTATTTGTAATTTTGTGGAACATCCTTGAGAAGGTAATAAAATTCAAATACTTTCAAATCTCAATTGGAAACAATTGGGTAGCAGACTGACTCCCTTAGTTTTTACTAAGGGTGGAACCACTCTAAATCCTTGTCTCCTTCTTCAACATCTTTGTGGTTGTTTATTGGTTGAATTATTTTAAAAATTATTACAAAACCCTATTCACCCCCTCTAGTGTTTTTCACAACATGTAAACAAATTCTGCATAAATAAGGGCATAACACATCACCAGAACATATTTGAGCATATAAGGTGTGATATCATCACATTATCACTTGATTCTTATCATTCACCAAACCACTTATCTCATTATTGAGGAAATCATCATTTCATATAAGGCAATAAGCCATCATTAGGTCATAAGACCATTTACCTTCTCTTTCAATGATGCCACCATCACATATGCCTCACAAGGCACATTCAAACATATCATAAGAAACATAGCTCATACATGGATATGCTTAGCAATTGGTGTTACCTACATGGTTAGAGACTTGTAACAAGAAGAATTATACATCCTCAACACTACCATCTCAATAGATTCATGCCATTCACATTACATCATTAGGGTTAGGGTTTCTTCTAACCAATTAGGGTTTACGACTGTGGATCAACAACCACCCTTAGGTCATTACTTTCATCATTATAATAAGGTATATTATGAAATAAAGACTATTGCAAACAACACTCCTTAGTAATCACACAACCATCCCATAGGGTATCTCATCATATCATGTAACCCTATTGTCAACATGATGTAACACAACCACCATCACAAGGTATTGTTTGGGGCTAACATATGGTATATCAATTTAGATCTCCTTGGCATATCGGGTGATACTTACCATAGGGTTTCAACTTTTCATCGCCACAACATGTCAACTACCACTATGTAAGGCACAATAGATGACCTTGCAAGAAGGTGTAATGGTTTACCACTTCTCTTCAGCACGTGACGGTCAATACCATCTAAGGTGAGATGGGCAAAACCACCTCATGGTGTGTTGGCCAGCACCACCCCATGGTGTGATGGCCAATACCACCTAAGTGTGTCGGGCAACCAAGGCATATCGGGCAACCCTAGGTATATCAGTTGTTAGGGTTAGGGTTTATCTAGGCGTCACAATCAAGGTGTATAGGGAAACATCACCCTAGAGGTGTGTCGACCTCCACCCAACCAGGGTGTCACGGTTAGCCCTCAACACAGACCAACCACACTAGGTACATCCATAGCCAAGATGGCTAACGCCCCTCATGAAAATGGTTCAACCATCACACATATCGGTTTAGGTGTTATAGGGCATAACATGCTAACTCCCTCAAAGTCTATCAAACAAAAGCCATGACGAGCTAACCCTTCTCAACACATGTCAAACTAAACATCCACAAGGCATGTTGGCCTAGACATCCCCAAGTTCTGATGACATGTTACATGGTGTGTCAGGTTTTTGCACTACAATTCGTTATGACCACACACACCACCATGTTTCGACCTAGTCATCTTGAACCATAGGAACTTGCCTACTCGTCCACCTACTTTTGTGGCAAGAAGGTGCATGACATGGGAAATAGCTAAGGAAACTTCCTACTTCAAAATAGATCTCAGAACCACCAAAAGAACTACTAAAATGTAAGATATAAATGATCTAGAGATGAAGAACAACATAAGAATATAAAGAGTGATAATAACAAAGGAGGTTAAGAGTTATATAACCCACCTCAAGGATCACCACTAAGATCCAAGCTCCAAGGTCAAGCTCCAAGCTCACCAGCTCAAGATAGAAAATGATCCACCAACTTGATCACCACCACACCTACAAGGAAGAAGATGTTATCAAGGTTAAGGTGGTTCAATATGGAAAGAAGGTGTCCAAGATCCATGGATGAGAAGGAAAAGAATAGCAATAAGCTAGAAAACATGGCTTACCAAGGTAGAAGTTGAAGGATGATCAAGGAACACCACAACTTGGAACTCGTCCACCATGCTCCAAGAGAAACTCTCTAGCTCCTTAGGCTTCTCAAGGTCATCCACTAAGGAGGAGAGGAAGCAAGGATGGCCAAAAGGATCCTTTTGCATGGAGAGAAAGGAGCATATATACAAGAGGGATGAGAGAGATATCAAGAGAAAGGTGTCATCACCTTAGGTGACACTTGTCCACGAAGAAGGGCCACATTGCGACACCATGAAAGACATAGTGATAAGATCTATGTTTCATCCCCTAGGTATATATCCTACCAAGGTCATGCTCGATACCATATCTCCACACACCCATAAACCGATAGGCACAACTCTACACACTCACAAATAGATAGGGTGCAACCCTACACACTCACAAACCGATAGGGTGCAACCTTACACACTCACAAACCAACATGGTGCATCCCTATACACTCAAAAACCATAGGTTGCAACCCTACACACTCACAAACCAATAGATAGCCTCTCCAAGGCTCTCTAGCCCGAGATAACTCATCTAGGTGCAAGGCACACCTCACCCATGTGTTCCAAGCATCACCAAGGATGGATCACTTAGCGAAGGCCCAAACAAGGTTCCCATCTCTCTCTCTCCTCTAGATGACGCCAAGAGAGAGAAGGAACACTCTAGAGGTGGTAAACTTGCACATCAACCCCTACTCTGGGTGAATTGCAATTTGCACCAAAATCTCACAAAAAACACAAGAATCAACCAAACAAGCTCAAATAAGAAACTTCAAGCTTCCAACATGCCCTAATTACATCTTAGATGATTAGAGAAAGGTGATAAGAAAAACACTTAGGCAAAACAAATAGGGTTATCCCAAAATGTGGGTCAGGTTCCTTACAAGCTATAAACCCCTAATAGGGATTTTGCCCCCAAAATCCTAAGAGAAAAGGGAGGGGTACCTCCTCCTCATCTCTTCCTTGAGCTCCAACGTGGCTTCCTCAACACCAAGATGATGCCAAAAAACGTTTAGAAGCACAAGGTCCTTCCTATTTAGCTTCTTTACTCTTCGGCCAAGGATGAACACTGGAACTTCCACATTGATTGTGTCATCATATAATTCCACCTCCACATGCTATAGCATTAACTCTGTATCTAGATGGCACTTCCTCAACATAAACACATGAAATACTGGATGCAACCTGTGCAACTTAGGTGGAAACTCCAACTTATAGGACACCTTACCAACACATGCCACTACTGAATAGGGTCCCATAAACCTGGGAGCCATCTTACCCTTCTTCCATAACCTCAATCTATCTTTCCAAGGAGAGACTTTCAAATATACTTCATCTCCCACCGTTGTCTGCATACAATTTCTATCTATCCTATGTTGCCTTCAACTGTTGCTGTATCACCTTGATCTTCTCTGTCGTCTACTACACAAGCTCAGGACCAAGAAGTTGATAATCACTTGTCTTGTACCAGCATAGTGGAGATCTACAATGCCTCCCATACAACGCCTCATAAGGTGCCATGTCGATGCTACTCTAATAGCTATTGTTATAGGTAAACTCTATTATACTGAGATGTATATCCCAACTTCCTGAAAACTGAAGAACACATGCCCTCAACTGATCCTCCAAGGTCTAAATGGTCTTTTCAGATTGACCATCTATCTACGGGTGGAAAGCAGTACTAAACTTTAACTACGCACCCAAAGTTGTATGCAGTCGCTCCCAAAAGTGACTTGGGAACTGAGGACCTCTATCAGACATGATAGTAGCTAGAACACTATGCAAATACACTATTCATCCACATAGATCTGAGAAAGCTTCTCTACTGTGAACATCATCTTTATGAGAAGGAAATGTGCTGACTTGGTCAATATATCAATGATCACCTAGATGGAATCACGGCCTTTGGCTGTCCTAGGTAGACCAACCACAAAGTCCATAGTCACATGATCCCATTTCCACTGTGGTATAGGAAATTGTTGCAACATTCTTGCAGGCTTCTGATGCTCTGCTTTAACGTACTGACACACAACACATCTCACAACGTACTCAACCACATCCTTCTTCAAGCCTGGCCACCAATACATATCTTTCAAGTTATGATACATCTTGGTGCTACTTGGTTGCATAGCATACATGGATGAATGAGCCTCCTCCAGCGCCATCTTCCTTAAATCGTTAGCATTGGGAACCACTATTCTACCATGGTAACAAACTGTCCCATCATGTCCCATCATCTGACTCATGGAAGCCATCACACTTCTCACTGCCAAACTCTGATCTAATCTACTGTATCACAATATCTGTCTATTGCACCTCTTTGATTTTCTCTCTCTGCATAAGCTTCACCTATAGATGTGCCAACAAACCTACTAGAAAGGAAACCTCCAACTTAACATTCATCTAACGTAAGGAGACCAACATGTTTCACTTATGGAACATCAAAGAACTCAATTGGGCTCTATCCATAGGCAAAGATGAAGACTACCTGCTCAATACAACTACCACAACATTCACCTTTCCCAGATGATAATCAATTATGAAATCATAGTCTTTTATCAACTCCATCCAACGACGATGCCTCATATTCAACTCCTTTTATGAAAAGATGTACTTTAGGTTCTTGTGATATGTGAAGATCTAACCCTTCTCCCCATACAGGTAATGCCTCCAAATATTCAAAGCATGAACTACCACTGATAACTCCAGATCATAGGTCGGGTAATTCTCCTCATGTTTTTTAAGCAATCAGGAAGCAAAAGAAACTACTTGTTTATCCTGCATCAGAACACATCCCAAACCAATCCTGGATGCATGAAAAAAGACTATGTATCATTTTCCTTGCTCAAGAAAAAATAGAACCGATGCACTTGTCGACTTCTCCTTCAAGGTCTAAAAAGCACGTTGAAATATGTCATCCCAAATGAACGACACATCCTTCCTTTTTAACTTAGTTAGGGGTAAGGTGATAGCACTGAAGTACTTGACGAACATCCTACAATAGCCTACCAAACCTAGAAAATTGCACATTTCTTTTGGTGTCTTAGGCTACTCCTATTCTATCACAAACTCCACTTTCTTAGGATCCACATGTACTCCCTCGACAGATATGACATGTACCAAGAAAGCTACTTTCTTCAACCATAACTCACACTTGCTAAACTAGGCATAAAGTTGGTGCTATCTCAGCATGGTCAATGCCTAATGAAGATTTTGTTCATATTGCTGACTATCACGACTGTATATCAAGATGTCATCTATGAAGACCACCACATATAGATCAAGGAATGTCTGGAACACTCTATTCATCAAATCCATGAATGTTGATGGTGCATTGGTCAACCCAAACGGCATAACCATGAACTCATAGTGACCGTACCTCATCCTAAAATCTGACTTAGGTATGTCATCCTCCTTGATCCTCAACTAGTGATATCTTGATCTCAGATCTATCTTTGAGAACACTATCACACCATGCAACTGGTCAAATAGGTCATCTATTCTCAATAAGGGATACTTATTCTTTATCGTCAACTTGTTCAATGACATGTCATCTATACACAGCCTCATAGACCCATCCTTATTCTTTACAAACAACACTGGAGCACCCCACAATGATGTACTCGACCTGATGAAACCTTTGTTAAGCAGTTCTTGCAACTGTCTCTTCAACTCTAACATCTCTGTCAAAACCATGATGTATGGGGTTTGAGCTATCGATTGCATGATAGGGACCAGATTGATCTCAAAATTAGGTTCTCGGGGTGGGGGAACACCTGGAAACTCCTCAGGGAACACATCCTCAAACTCTTTAACAATTGACACCTCATGAATACTAGAACTCCTCACCTTAATATCCATCACATGTGCCAAGAACGCCTCGCAACCATGTCTCAAAAGCTTCCTCTCCACCATGGCCGATACCTGACACATCGAAAGGATCTTCCTATCTCCTTGAAAGATCCACATCTTACCACCATCTATAAATGTCATCTTCTTGGAACTACAATCTAAGACCACTCTATACTTCTCCAAGGGATCCATTCCAAGGATTAATCGTATCCATGCATTGCAAGTGGTATGAGATCCACATGAATGTTTTATCCTAAAAGGGAGAGGATACAAGAAGGACACACATCCTGCAACACTACAGCACCAACTAATGGGGTTTCCAACAACAAACTATTCTTCTTACAATTAACATGCAAAAGACAACTGCTAAGCACTTCACGAGTGATAAAAGAGTGTGTTGCACCCGGGTCAACCAAAATAGATACAAAGCAAGAAGAAGACAAATCAGAATGAAGTAACTCCATCTAACATGTCACCACTCATGGGTTGACCACCACCTCTGGCTGTCATGGCATAGAATCTAATCGCCACCTATTGTATCCCTCGTCCCCTGCTTCCCTGAGAAGACGATCCAACCTATAATACTTGGCTACATACTTGTCCTCATGTGTTGCTGTGTAGCTATCTCTACAAGCCCTGCTGGCTCTGCCTTGGATGCTGGTTTGCCTCATCATCCCTTACTAGACAATATCGCCTTAGATGTCCCTTCTATCCACACTTGTGGCAAGCCAGTTCCCATACTATGGCCTAGACAACCCTGTCACCAATGCTAATGCAGCACTCTGGGCCCTATTGGCAGAAAACTACGACCTCTTCCCTTACTCAGTGACCATTGCATCGAACCACTGAACCTCTACGATGTTGGCAGTGCAAAAAACCTCGAATTCTAAAAGCCTCCTGACAACTGCCCCTCAGATTGTGCATACCTCTTCTTGGCACTTGCCTCTTATTTCTCCTTCATAGACCATTCTATCCTTCAAATAGACTCTACAAATATAGCAAACCTTTCTTAATTCTCCAAAACAACTGTTGGGGTAGACAACTCAACATTCAACCCCTTCTCAAAATGACAAATCTGCTCATCCTCTATAGCAGACAAATGAGGACAAAATCTCAACAACTCCATAAACCTTGCTTCATACTCATTGATCGTCATTCATCCCTGTAGAATTCTATCAAATTGGCTGATCTTCTCATCAAGGTACGTCTGAGGCAAGTACTGACTAACGAACACACGTCAAAACTCCTCCCAATCGATCACAACACATGATCTCTTCTTCTTCTTTATGGCCCACCAATGGCCAACACTCCCTTTCAGAAGGTACACCGCATGCTTCACCTTATCCGCCTCAGGGATACTCAATATCTTAAAGGCTTTCTCAAGCTCGGTAAGCCATAGATCTGCATCTGCCGGATCAGTCATCCCAACATACTCCACTGCTCCAACATAGAAAATCCGCTCAAAAGTCTTCCCAGTACCTAAAGATTCTACATTGGGAACCAGTGCCCTAGGCTAAGGTGCAAGCATCCTATCCGCCATATGCATCATTGTAGCCATAAACTGCCCAAAAAGAGATTGAAAAGTAAGATTTTAATCATGGATGGGTCAAATTGGGGGACTTCAGGCACTCGATCTTCTCATGCCTGGTTCCTTGCACCACCACCCGGTATAGCAACACTTCTCTCGACAACATGTTCTTCGTGTTTTCCAGACATCTTTATGCTTTCTATTCTTCTTCTGCATAAGCATAAGTCACTATAAGACAGACTGGAAGACACTAGAACTGACACAAACCCTAGTCCCAAGTCCCTGTATACTCAGCAAACCTAAATCTCTGATACCAACCAAATATGGCACCCTTTGCCACATAAAGCAAGATTACTCGAAACAAAACCGTGGAAGAAAGATTAAACAATAGATTACTAGGAAAATACTAAAAATTTAAAACCCTTTTCATAAAACTATCAAACAACAAGATCTTTTACATATGAGACCTTTCATGCCTCAAAGCACTTATTGTGTGTGCCATCAACCTATTACCAAAGAACCTATTTCAGAACATATATACATATATCCACTACATTTGTCCACAACAGGGCACACATTCCAATCACATATCAAAAGAACATTAACAAAACACCTACAAAACATCCCCAAGGACCTAAGTGTACAGGGAAAATTCTAGGACTCTATCAACAAAATACATCTAGCAACACTTCCAACCTTGTCAGCTACTGCCTCTCTTGCTACTCCTCAACTTCTGCTGCACAATCTCTACCTCCTTGTGCACACCCACCTTAAAAGGATGTGGGAAACCCAAGGGGTGAGATTCCAAATCTTAGTGGGAGATATAACTATACACGAACTCTATTATTATCACAGATAAGATAATTAAAGCAGCAATAAAGTACCATTATAAGAAATAACCCCTCCACCTAGCATCATTTGTGTCACCCCTTATGGACACTTGGTGCTTGTTGCTAGCAAGGTGGCAAAGGCTATGGACAAGTGTTCTTAGGGAGGATGACACCTTGCTTATTCCTATCCTTTACCCTCTTCTATATATCTCTCTCTTTTCTCTTGCTTGGGATCTCTTTGTCCCTTAGATATTTTCTCTCCCTTGCTGGCCAAGAATGAGAAGAAGGAAGGAGAGGAGGTGGCTGATATAGCTGATGTTGTTGTTGCTTTCTCCTTGGTGGTGGCCGATACATCCTGCTGCTTTTCTTCTCTTATTGGTGGCTGAAGCTTGGAGCTTGGAGTTGTGCTTAAGGCGGGTTACATAACTCCTACCATAACTATACTACCTCTTTTACATGTTGCATTACTATGTTATCTTGATCGGCCTTACATATCTTTTTAGTAATGATTTATGTTTTAGTCAGTTATGTTGTTGTCTGTTATGTTCCCTAGATCTTGTTGGACGATATGTGGTGTGTCGGTTTCCCTTTGTGTTGGCCTACCCTTTGGCTTAAGGGATCTTGAGCAAAACCCCTCTCTCGCTTTAAGTTGAGAGGTGAGCTTAGGGTTCCTTAGTTCAAAGGTGTGTGTAGTGTTCTCGTGAGGCAATACCCCTCTCTCTCCTTGTACTTGAAGATGTGAGCCTATGGTGTTGGGTGAAATAGTGGTTGGCTTGGTCGATAGAGGGTTTTCCTACCCTAGTTGCACGATATACCTTTAGGGTTTTACCTTTAGTCAGTGCCTTGGGCGATAGGGGTGGCCATGCCTTTATTGGTGTGTTCTTGGGGTAAGATCCCTTACTTTCCTTGGTCTTGAGAGGAGATCTTAAGCTTTAGTTGTGTGGGCAAAACCCCTCTCTCCCTTAGTTGTTGAGAGGTGAGTCCACACTCTAGTGCTTGAGAAATACCCCTCTCTTACCATGGATTTGAAAGGGTGAGCCTAGGGTTTGTGTTTGACCTGGTTGAGGGATGGCCGATATGGTGATGACCCATCTGCCCGATATGTGATAGTGGTTGTGCAAAACCCCTCTCACTTAGTTGTTAAGAGGTGAGCCAACTCCCTTGATCATTTAGGGTTTGGTGGTGGTTTTGAGGTTGAAGAGGACCAACCCGAGACAAGGCGTAACCTGACACCCTTGCTAAACTGATATCCCTATCCTAGGGTGGAGCTTGGACTATATATCAGGTGGGTGTCTTGTTGACCCCTTTGACCGATATGAACCCTTGATAGTGGGTGCTTTTCCCGGTAGACTTTGTTGGCCGATAGGTTGTTTAACTAATGTAGTAGCTCATTTCTTCCTTGACCGATATGGGTATAGTAAGCTGACCCTTGTGTTGGGCGATACAATAGGTGGCTGCTTTGGTGATCCTTTAGGTGATACGGTAGATGGCTGAAGTGTTGTTCCCTCGACACATGGTTGTGTTGGGCGTTTGGGCCTATTGGTGCCTTGCACAACATTCCCTTGGATGGTGCTGCTCGACACTCTGTTGTGACATGTTGCTTGGTGTTACTGCAGCGTTTCCCATCACGGGTGTTGCACGTTAGGTTCTTTACTGACATGACGTTGCATTGCATGCTTGGGCATTACAGGTTGCTGGCTATGTTGTTGCATGATATCAGCTGGCTTGTGCCTTGCCCGGTATGGGTGTTGGCCAATAGCGCTGGCCGATACAGTAAGTGGTGGTTAGTTGCATGCTAAACTAATACAGTGTTGGGTGTTACACTCTTTGATGAGGCATGTCTTACCTTTAGTGAGGATTATTCCGCCTTTGGTGAGGGTTGTCCCTTGCCCGTTATACCTTTGGTGCGGGTTGTCCCTTACCCAATATGTTTATAGTGAGGGTTGTACCTTGTGATCAGTTGGAAACTCTAATGCTTGATCGAAAAGTCATATAAGATAATGCCATGCATAGATATGCTCATCTAGTTGTGTAATTATATCTCTCTTGGTATATGCAATAAGTTTAAGATGTTCCTTGTATTAGTACAGTTGTACCTCTATGCTCATGTTAACCATGCAGGTACCAGTTGTATGATGAGGCCATGATGATGGCATGACAATGATATGATGTGGAACATCAAGGGTTATGATGAACCCAGTGATATATGATGGGTGTTAACCATGGAACGACAATGTGAGCCTTGATAATGTGATTGAGTCCATGTGATGTTAATCCTTGTGATGAATCTAGATTGGCAAGAGGCCAAGTGGTAATATGTGATGTTGGATTCTGGTGATGGACCAGGATGATGTTGATGGCACTAAAGGCCTTAGTGACAATCTAACACAAGATAATGAGTTCTATGTTTATTCATTCTTAATATAATTTCATGTTACATAACTTGGTTGAATCTTGCAATCCACTTAAAATATGTTAATTAATTATAGATGAATCTTTCATGTAGTTGCCTTGGCCATAGATCCATCATCATCAGGAGTTTGGTGATGGTGAAATAGGTTCTCCTAAGGGTTAACCAGGAATGCATATTGTTGAATATGTGGGGTGCGCCTACGCCCTAAGTAGTAGTGCATGTTTAGAGCACAGTTTCAGGCATGTGGCTCAGTGTGGTTGGAGCATGGTGAATAGGCCCATGGCTCAGGATATGTGATAGAGCATGGTGAATAGGCCCATGGGTCAATGATGATGGAGCACGGTGAATAGGACTATGGCTCAATGTTTTAGCATCGATACCTATACCAAGGTGGGCTAGGCAGAGGGTAGCCTGACCCTATGTGGCTGAGGCCACTTAAGCAAGAGACTGTGGTCCTGCATGTTGGTTCTTATGCACTAACCAAAAGGGAAGTGAGGTCATGGAGTCTGGCTCTCCCATCGACCTTGTATGGCAATCGATTGCGACCAAGCGGTGGTCGGTTTGGATCTGAGTGGTATGACTAACTTCCTCAGGGCATAATAAATCATCATCTAGCCGTATAGTGTATCTGGTTAGGGAAAACATGAGACATTGGTTGAGGCCTTGTTTGTATATTTGCCCTAGTTTTATCTCACAGTTACTTACATGTTCCTCAGATGTTATGATAAGTTCTTATTAGACTTGTCTTTTCAATCATGTTCCATATTATTATTTGTGCATATGCTTCCTCAATATCTTGATAGGATGTTATAACAAGTTAGTTCTGCTCAATATGCTTCTCATATATGATCTCTTATATCAGTTACCTTTTTATCTGTTATAGCTCCCTTTTGAGGTTTTATAGTTTTGGCGGGGGTTATGTTTCTCGCTGGTACTGTGTGTCTCACCCCGTTAGTTTAAAACCTTTTTAGCTGATCGAGCTAGATGTGGTGGTGGTCATGAGGTTGCGGCCGAGCAGCAAGAAGAACAGTAGAAAGCAAGGTTGGATATGATCCTACTTTTGTTGGGTGTTTTATAGTAGAGTCATAGAGTCATCCCTGTACTCTCTGGTCCTTGGAGGTGTTTTGATGAGGTTTCATGATGTATAGTTGATGTAGCTTATTTATCCTAATGTTGGCCTGATGTGGCCTGTTCTGTATTTAAATAGGGGGTGAACTCTTGTGCTTTTGGGATAGCTAGATCCTACGAGATGTGGATATGTATCAAGTTTATGTATATTTATATAACATGTTTCCTTGCAGGATGTGGATCTAGTTGTAATAGTTCCTTTCTTATTTGCTTTCCGCAATCAATTTTAATTAACCCGTGTTTTTGGTAATAGCGTGGTTTATGGAGGTTCCGCACATTTTCGCGTGGCATTTCATTGTCTGTGTGATGGCGGGAAGTCACAATTGTCACACAAAATCTAAACTTATCTAAATCATGTGTAACTCATACTATACCCAATTGTAATACTTTGATTATCTCTTTAGGTATACAAAATCCTTTAAAGTTCACTCCATCACATCCTAAGCACCTTAAAAAAAAATTTGTTCTCAAAATTAAGCCAAAATCCAGTCTTTCACATCATATACATCTTAAAAGAAATTTTGTCCTTGAAATTAAACTGTGGTCATACTCCAAGGAAAAACTATGTCTTTATCCACTGCTAGGGCACTGTCAACACTCCCATAAACATTATGTTTACAACATACATTTACCACTCCTAGGATGTTTTTGAGCATCTTGGGTGCATTATCACTCCATACGAGGTTGAAACAAGGGATTATAAGATTAGGTTATGTCACAACATATTTCATATTTTAGGATTTACATCCTCTTTTTACCTAAACATAAAGATTCCAACATTGACTTATCACTTTATGAAGGAGTTAATTACAATTATCATGTTTTATCCTTCTAGATCATTTCATGATGCCGTCATCATTATGTTATGCTAACATTAACACCACATTCAATGATTATTATTTATATCGTCTCATTTCACTTTAAAATTAAGTTACAAGTATATTGGTGAATTCATCACTAGATTCATCAACCGTATTATGTCATCACTATTCATGTACATACATCAATAGTGTCATATCATTGTACTTTCTCATATTAGGTTGTAAACTCTATTAGGGATTCATCATGAGATTAGCCAACTACTCATATTAGCATCATTATTCATGTATATTTTTAACTATTTATGCATTGATATCTATTAAACCATTTCTAGGTTTCCATCATATCATGCCCTTATGTCAAATCTCAAGATTAGATCACATTATTTCATATATTCTATCATGGTTGTTCTTACCAAACTTATACAAGTGGTTTGTCAAACATATACCAAAATTGTATCTAGTCCAATTGAGGTTCTCCAAACCCATATCATGAGGGTAGTGTCATGCTCAGCCTCTCTGAGGTAACTCAACTCTTTTAGTATCATGTACACATTAGTTCTATCTTCCCTCTTTGGTCTAGGATTATCTGGTCTACCTCATTGGTACTGGTGATTATCTTTATAAACTCTAGCCACATAAGCACACATCAAAACATGCTATGATATTCTCTTCATAGGTTATATACTCATGAAACACTATTTCCCAACTCTCTATCTCATATACACTACTAGAGTCCTACAAGGAACCACCAACCCGAGCATGAGGCTTCACAGAAACTAGCATAGTTTTGTTGGTATGTATGCCCTGAGAGCCAATCATGGGATGATTTGTGGGATACATTAAGATTGATTTGATAAACATCAAAGGCAAGCTTCCAATTCTTTCTGGTTCAATCATATGAGATAGTGATAGAACAGGTTGAATGTCTAGAGAATGACAATACTCAATGACGTATGCCTTTAGGTTCAGAACCTAAACTATGAGATCATACAGATGCTAAGAGTTTGTACATTCTCATTATGTCCCTAGTCGGATGTCATTGTGGAAGGTAGATATACAACAATGACACACAAGACTAGATTGTGGTGTTGGTTGATGACAGAATCTCATTAGTCATGATATAGAGATATCAAACCAAACACATAGGTACTTGTTAGAGAACAAGTGTACCAGACAGACCCACCGTGAGTTTGACACATGGAACCATGACATGGTAGTCACAGTCAGTACTCACAGTGATGGTGGTAAGTGTGATTCTTTGACCTGAAATCACTACACTCAACACATGTCGTTGGGCACACTTTGACATCATCAAACATAGTCCTGAAACATGGGTTGTTATAAAGGTGATGATTGGGTGGCTTTGACACATGGGGCTTTTGAGGGGTGAGTGATAGATATGGGATTTGTCTCTCCTGAGGGAGTTTGATATCCATGGCTACTTGATGAGTAGGATTGAGAAAGGCGTGCACACATGTGTGAATTAGTATGTGATATTGATGTCATACATATCTCTTCCAATCTACTCTGAGATCAAGAAAGTGAATGAACATTGACAGGATGACTATTCCATGCCTCGAGTTCATTCGGGATATCAGTGACAAAGGAATTATACATTCACTGTAACACCATTCACAGATTGTAGGATTGAAAGTTCTTCTCCAACTTTCTATTATACTTGAGTAGAACTGATGTGTGACTAGGCACCGCACTTTGCTTGTGAAGTCATAAGTGTTATGGACTTTCACTACCAACGTGAAATGGACCTGCAGGGTCACACACATAGGATTTAACCTGGAAGAGGAGTTTTTTCCACAAACAATGTTTAGATTGATTATTAAAGGAGTTTAGTAGTTCAATTAAACACTCAATCAATTGATAGCTTAGTATCATAATGTTCACGGTGTTGGACTGATTGATTAGAGTATCGGATTGATTGAAACTGCAATTGACTGACTCTGCACAATCTGCACTCCCAACTGATCGGCTCATGTGATGAACCGATCGGCTGAGCTTGGTGAACCGATCGGCTCAGATGGTGAGTCGATCGGCTGATGGACAGGGTGAACAATCACTTCAAGTGTTGAAACGATCAGTTCAACTGGTCCAACTGAGCAAGTTGGGAAAGTCAGGTTGGTGAGAAATTGCTTTTCATTTCACTTGCCCAATTTGATTGGAACAAGGATTGGTATTTGATACCAATTCGAAACAAAAGAGGAAAAGTCAATCGGGAACTGACCAGGACCATGAACAGACCGATTCAGAAGTGAACCGACCATTTCATGGGTCCCAACTGATCGGTTGAGGTGTCAACCGACCAGCTCAGGTCCCCAACCGACCATTTCAGAAATGAAACAATCGGTTCAGGTTACGCAATTGGTTGTTTTTGTGGAAAATCTCGAACCCTTCTACTCCTACTTTAGTCCCACATTGTCCGGAATAGAGAACCTTGTCCCATGACCCTCCTATATATATAGGGGTATTGGGGGATTCTCAAAGAAAAACTGAGTGCAACCAGTTGCTTTGTAAAGTTGTCGTTCTCTCTGGTTTTGGTAACCGAGAGAGCCCGAGCAAGTGCTACCCGATAAGGGAGGCACAACAGGGGAAAGACAACTGCAGAAAGCGATTGGTGGAAGGAGAGTGTGTCAGTGACTAGTACACTGACAGGAGGGTGTGACTCCTTCCAATTCCTTATGAGACAAGGAGATTGGAGTTCCAAGTGGTCCGTGTGGACTACTTCAGAGGCGGGAGATTTCTGCCGCTCAGAGGACAGCTGTCAATCCTGACAGTCCCAGTGAGACCAGGAGTCGTCAGTCCCGGTGCGACCAGGAGCTGCACAGACACCGTCCAAGACCGGAGGTGAAGACCGTGCAAGACGCGAGGTATTGTCGCCGAGCAAGCCTCGGGACAAGGTATGATTCCACAAACCATCCTTCCTGTTTTATAGACGTTGACGCGTTTCCTTGTTCTGGGTTTGGGGAGGAGAATTTTTTTTGTTTTTGCTGCCTTCTCTGCCTCCCATAAAACCCAACAGTGGTATCAGAGCCACATCAACTGCTCTATACTTTAGGATTATCGATATGATCGATTTTGGCTTGTCACCTTTATTTATTGCATACGATGTGAATAAAATTGGCTTTATGCATGTCCAATCCTAAATCCACAAATCCCAATTTACATATATGATATGTATTATGAATGCACTCGATACGCGTCGCCCTTAAATGAGTTTTGTGGTGGATGTATAGCGTGGTTATGGCCAATAAACCCTATCTGTGTATGGTTGTATGTGGTTGCTTGCATCTCGGTCTGCGCACCGATCTTCCTTCTCCTATTGCTGATGTAACTCGAAATAATTCGAGATTTCTTTCCTACCTTTGCTCCCCTCGAATGTAACTCGAGGTTTCTCTTTTTACAATGTAAAATAGTATAGAATTTTATTTCCTATTATGTCAAAGAACAGAGGACATCCTGATGACAGCTGAGACGATCGGTTCAAGCCGTCAACCGATCGGTTGACGTTCGAGACAATCAGTTCAAGGAGTGAGCCGATCGGTTGATGACCAGTTCGAGGAGCGAGATGAGCGGGTGGAGGCCATGATGAGATGCACGACAACCAGGCGAACTAATCGGTTGGAGGATCCAACCGATCGGCTGGTGACACCCAGCCGACTGGCCTGATGGCGAGCTGATGAATCATGTGATGAGTTGATCAAACCCAGAAAGGAAAAGCACAGAGTTCATCTTGTACAAGTTGCATGTGATGTATACCTAGATGACTGTGATTCCTCTTGGCTCGAGGAATCACATTAGGATGGCCATAATCACCGCTTTTATCATTTCACATGTTTTCAGTGGGATATAGCATGTATATGATACGTACTATATATTGTGGTGATTGGATATGTATATGTATATAAAACCAAATCCCTCATTAAATATTAAGTTTTAGATGCCTTCCAAATGTGACACACGTGAAAATATTGATCAACCAAGTGTGGGCACGCCCTAGCGTGGTGCACCGTCTATCTCGTGGAAGCGTGAAGGATGAATATGTGGGTCTGCCCTAGCAGGGTGCATATTCATCGTGTTTGCTTTGGGTCAGACTTAACAAGGTGATCTAGATGGGATCTAGTACCTTGAAGCATGAAGGTGATCATGGCAAGGCATTGCATATGACATCTTATCAAGAGTTGCATATGATGCAATTGGCAAGAGTTGCCTACCTGAGAGATCTAAGTTGTGGGTGACAGCCCTAGCTAGTCCATGACTTAGAGGATTTCAGGATCTTGCCCACTAGAAGGTTGTATGCTGTAATCTTTGGAATTGATGGTGAGGGCTATCAATTTGAAGTAAAATAGTGGGAGCGATAATTAATTAAAGGCCTAATTATATCGTCAACTTTTCAAATCAATCAAATAAGTAAAAAATGAGTTTTTGGACTAAAATTGCATATTTCCTTTTGTAGTACAAATGACAACAAACAACAATCACTTTTCTTTGCGATCTGTCCTTGAAAAGGACAAGCTGAATGGGACAAACTTCCATGACTGGTATAGGGCATTGAGAATTGTTCTCACTCAAGAGCGAAATCTCTATGTCCGGGATACTCCAACTCCAGAGTAACCTGCTCCTAATGCACCAAAGGCAGAAAGGGATGCTTACAAGAAGCATTCTGATGATGCCATTGATGCAAAGTGCTTGATGTTGTGCTCTATGAACCACGAGTTGTAGAGACAACATGAGAACATGGGTGTCATTGAGATGATTCAACATCTCAGGAACATGTATGAAGATCAAGCACGACAAGAGAGATACGATGTCTCAAGGGCACTGTTCAAGTGCGTCATGACAGAAGGAGATCCAGTTGGTCCTCACACACTCAAGATGATTGGGTATGTGGAGAACCTGACAAGACTGGGATTTCCACTGAGCCAAGAGTTGGCTACTGACGTGATACTGCAATCATTGCTAGAATCCTACAGTCAGTTTGTGATGAACTACAACATGAACAACTTTGATAGGCCACTACCAGAGTTGTTGGGCATGTTGAGGACAGCCGAGACACAGATGAAGAAGGACAAGCCTAAGTCTATGATGGTGATCACGAGCAAGAAAGGCAAGTCCAAGCACAAGGGCAAGGGTAAAGCTAAGAAAGGTTCTGATGCTAGCCAGGAGCCCAAGTCGTCTTCAGCTCTCAAGGCCAAGGGAGGTGTGACCAAGAAAGGAAATTGTCACCATTGTCAAAAGCCAGGACATTGGAAAAGGAATTGTCCTCTCTATCTGGAAGAACAAAAGAAGAAGGAGGCGATAAATGTCTCTACTTAAAGGTGTCATGAAAGTAAACTTGTAACACTTTTGAGGTATATGATACCAAGATGTAAAGTGTAAAGCACTCAATAAATGGGGCAAGTGTTGCCGCCATAGATAGGAGTACTTTAGTTTATTTTCAGCCTAAAAGGCATGTAATATAGTTATGAACTGCTATTTCATATTTGCCAATAGATAGAAACACTTTCTTTTTGCATATTGTATGACAATGATGGCAATCAATAAAGAGATGTTTCAATTTCTAAATATATGATCTTTGTGGCAATGCCTTGTTTATCTTGTGGTATTTGATATGCATAAGATAAAATGATACCTAAAAGTTATAGATAACTCAAACAATAAAATTAGCATCAATCATGAGAAATTCATTTCTAGTTTCCATGTGATGGATAAATCTAGACTCTTTTGGTTAGAGAACCAGTAAGAGACATAAATATCAGGGACATGATTAATCAATCTTCACTAAAGGTAGTGGGAGAATGATTATCCTATTAGGTATGAGACATGTGATGTATTTACATACCTATTGGAACAAATGCTAATACTTCAAATGGTGTTTAGAGAAATACCAATATGAATATCTTGAAGTGTTCAAGATTATCATAGATGAAGTGCAAATTTGGTAAAGTGTTAATTCTTGATGAGATCAATGAATGAAATACTTGGACCAAATGTTTGAGATTACTAAAGGAGTTTAGTTGTTCAATTAAACATTTGGTCCAATTAAACATTTGGTCCCATACCAATAGTCATAAGGATCCTTCCAATTCCTTGTGAGACAAGGAGATTGGAGCTCCAGGTGGTCTGTGTGGACTACTTCAGAGGCGGGAGATTTCTATCGCTTGGAGGACAGCTGTCAATCCCGACAGTCCCGGTGAGACCAGGAGTCGTCAGACCCGGTGCGACCAGGAGCTGCACAGACACCATCCAAGATCGGAGGTGAAGACCGCACAAGCCGCGAGGTATTGTCACCAAGAAAGCCTCAGGACAAGGTATGATTCCACAAACCATCCTTCCTATTGTATAGACGTTGACACGTTTCCTTGTTCTGGGTTTGGGGAGGAGAAATTTTTTTGTTTATGCTGCCTTCTCTGCCTCCCATAAAACCCAACACGTTTTACCTCCTCCAGGGTCTTGGGACTCTCTCTCCCTCACCTAGATGGTAGGTTCTCATATTTCCTTATTCACATATGCATATATAACCAGCCTCTCTCAGACTCTATGGTTTGGTCATCCCAAGGACATCTAGGGTTCAACAAGACTATAGGAATCATGCATTAAGCAACATAACTCATTCACTCAGGAGTAGTCTAGTTTAGACGTATCTCATAATTCTCATATCTTGGAGTTTAGGTTCTCTAACCTTCTCCCAATGGGTCTCACTCTCTCTGGAGTTAACCCCAAAACTGGTCCTAACACTATAGGTCCTCCTTCATAAAAGAGATTGAGTCTTGTGCTGACTCACAACCTAGTCTTAACTTAAGACATCTTATCTCATAAAAGCCTAGTTACTTGCATCATCAAGACTTATCTCAAAACCTCAAACCTAACTCAAGTCCTCAAGGACAAACATAAATCAACATAACCATCTTATATCATCTATATACGACCTACATCGTATCATCAAAACTTATTTTATCTATTAAATCTATCATATATTCCAACAAGGCTCTAGACATCTAATCTAGAACTACTCTCTTTTCTAGACAGATGTCATTCACTTTCACTTAGGTTACATGACCACCTCCTACTCGTACATGTGTGGGGACACATTTTTATAATATATACATAATAAAATATTATATAGTTTTTCTATGATAAAACATGTGTCATATAAAACTACCAAGGTTCGATCTGAATGGAATCAAAAACCAAATCCTGAAAACGAGTGTCCCACACATAGTAGAGAGTACAGTGTCATGAAAACTACTGAAAGGGGTGAGAACATGGTGGAGACTGGTGTAGCTACCCAAAACATAGATGCATCATATGTCAAAGGTTTCTCTTCCGACTATGTACATCATTTCCAAATAATGCAATGTCCCATACCGTTGCACTACAAGGAAAGAATGACATCTAAGGACTTGCTATACAACAAGCACCAGTCTAGGCCTAGTTCTCAGACATCTAGGTACTAACCTAGAGGCTAGGTTAGATGTATTCTCTAAAAGATGACTAATCTAACCCTAAAAGATTATTAAGTTCAAGGTTTTCATTAGTTTGAGTTGCATAATGAGCAAATGTCAAGCTTTGCTATTGATCATGCTCTGATACCACCTGTGACATCCCCAAATTTTCTAAAACTTAATCTAATGTGTGATGTCCAAATTGAAACCCTCACCTCAGTGAGAATCCCAATTTAAACACCCCACACTAGGATAAGAAGAAGAAAATCAGATTAAGTTAGAAGGAAACAACAGTAGTACATGCACATGAATAATAATAAAACCATACAACACATGTTTACCGTTCAACATATAATTACAACATGAATTGCTACAACATTTGATATTACACATTGAACAACAAACTTATACATATACATGTACTACACTAAACCACATGATCTTAAGACAATAGGTCCACCTGTACATCAGCTCGCCACACAACTCTCACTATCCTGGATCTTCAAGAGCATAACCACAACCTAAACAAAAGTTACATGTGGTACACGTCAGCACAATATTCAAGAATATTGTATTGAGTATGCCTACGTGTCTTTTATATACCTCTCATCATATCTTGGCAATAAGATAAAACTAATACTTGGCAATAACAGAAGAATATAACAAAAGCATACTTGAACAAGAATGTTTATTAACAAAAGAGAACACATATATTTAGGCATATTTTTCATTATATAATCCATGCATTACTACAAAGGAGTTGAATGTATTAAGGCCTTTATGATCACTACCAAAGAGTTGGATCATATGTACAATGTGATCACTACCAAAGAGTTGCGTCCAAGCACACTACCAAAGAGTTGGTGCTTCCATATGTACAATGTGACCACTACCAAAGAGTTAGGTCACTTCCAAGAACACTACCAATGAGTTGGTGCTTTCATATAATGGAATATAATAAATTATGTTTGATGTGTTCATAGCAATAAGTATGGAAAATCAAGCAACTTATCATACAAGAACAATCATTTCAATCAATACCATATGCCAAGTCTTTACTACCATATAACATAAGAATTTTGTATAACTAGTAAACACACACGTGCACATACACATGACTTATTGTACATGTTTAATTTATATTAAAAATTACAATTACATATTTGTGATATTATTAAATCAAGACAAAAATGTATTACTTTTTTTAAAACAACAAAACACAAATTATACATGCATGTCAAATTTAGTATTGAAATTTTTTGAAGTACATTCATATAAAAAAAAGTCATTAAATGTAATTCGAATGTTTGATTTTTTTGTTTGAAAATCTTAAACAATAAGTCAATTTGTCATATTTTTACTGTCTTGTCACAAAATCATATAAATGTTTGGAAACAGTAATGCATACCATTTAAAGGTGGGCATATGTATAATATAGTAGGGTAGTTTTTGTGCTTACTATAAGAAAGTGAGTACAATATTTTGGGTAAATTTTTTAACTATAACATAATGAATGTCTTCAGTAAAGAAGCTCCATTTCCAATGGAGCTTCCAATTAAGTTGTTAGAATAATGTCTTATACATTTTGCAATAAGATTTATAGAGAATTTTTATCTTTTCTATCTACAATAAAAATATTTAAGCTAAATACGAAAGACAATTAATAAAGCTGAAAATCCAGAGAAATATATGTGTTCATGTGTGCAAGTAAGGTAGAACGATTATATAGTATACATCTTGATTTCATTTTCAATTTTACAATTGTTGCCATTATTTTAATTATAAAAATAGACCAAAAAAATATCTTGAGCATATGATGAGCTCTAGATGATTAATACACTCACAATTATTTTAGTTCAATCTTCATGTTAATTGAAAAATTGTTGAATTTTCAATTCTTTACATTATACATTCGAAATTTTTTGAATACAAATTCTTTTGACAAAGTAAAGTAATACATTTTCAAAGATAGGTTATAATGAAGTTGAGTTGGCTAGAACACTTCTCTCAAATGAATAATTTTCTCAATGTTTAAAATGATCACTGGTTATGCTCATTGGCTTGATCATACTTTCGTTTGCACCATAGCCACCATATGCATCTCAAATTTAATATATGAACATTTCTATTAGAATTTTCGAAATTAAAAAAAATATGCCCAAAAAACAACCCATTCCTAGTAGATATGACGGATTTTTTTTTCATCAAGGCAAAAAATTACATAACACTTTGGATCTAGTGTAAATGTACATGTGTATAAAAAGAATGCAAACATTGGAAACATGTTAACTTATATTAGATTATTAAGTAATTATAAATTTAGTTTATAGCATATTTTTACTCACATGCATATCCCACACTATGTATATCCTACTCACATTCATGCACAAAAGAATCACTATCTTCTAGTAAATTAAATTCCCATGATATATTAAAGTCTAATAAAATGTAAACCAGAGAATTGACTGTAATCAATTATCAATGTTATTTTATTCAAGATACCACAAACAATCTATGTTTCAATATTTAATTCAACAATCAACAATGATTTGAACACACTCAAATTAATACATACAAAGATGTTGTATTTAAAATACTTCAATGAATATATTACAAAGAACACTACTATTGACGTTTTATCTAGTATAAAAAGCATAGATTAATTGACTGGATACACGCGTAAATAAGAAACACATCTCTTTGTACATAAAATTTTTATTTTAATTACATGTAATGCATGCCAAATTATATTTTACTTCATTTTGATATTATAACAATCTTTTGAGGTATCAAAACCCGGATTATGTACACTCATATTTAATGTATAAATTTGTTGGCCCCAACCATTATACTAATTCTTGTCATAGGTGGACATTTGCGCTCACCGCTCTCACTCCAGTTTCCAGCAGTCTGGTCGTACAAAATATTTATCCTTGTTCTCAACCAACTTCTACATCCTATGAGCTTCTCCATATGGTGATGTTGTCAGCACAATGGAACAAACCTAGAAAAGCCTTCATAACATTGGAAGGTGAGAGAGAGAGTATGCCTACAATAGATCAGTAAGAAATAACCTATTGTTTTACTTCAAACAAAAACAACAAAGTTGTCAAAATATTTTGGATTCTTTTTCTAAAAAATTTACAAAGTAGAAACCTGCTTTGATGTCATTTAGACAAAGAATCAACCCACATCTTCTTTGGCAACACTGCAAAAAACTAAGAAGACCATGCAATAAGCAGTGGGTTCCGACTCATACTGATGCAAGTTAGGCATACATCAAATTATATATTTTCCCATGCTGAGTGCCCATAATGATAAGGGCCATTAGCACATACTTTCACCCAAGCAGAGAGATGAAAAAGTGAATAAATCTAGAAAAGGAAATAAATCAAACCATTGAATTCCAACCAAAGGAGCACGTAATATACATATGGGCGATAGATTGGTTATCTTGAAGCTTGAAAAATACAATGGAGCCCTCATAACGTAATTATCGTTGGAGTCATTTATGTTGGTCATTTCTGATCAAGTCCTGCCAAAAAATAGTGAAAGGATTTGCAATGCAATTTACATGCTAATGAAAAGAGGAGATGTGTTTATACTGCTTCAGATATATATAGATCAACAATTGGGAAATGAATTCAACATGATTGTAAACATATTTCCCTCTATTCAGCCAAATACTTTTTGTCTTGAAATAGAAGAAACCTAGTAGACATGAAATTAGAATATTGGAAACACTGGTGATACATGAAAACATTGTCAAGACTCAACTTACATAGGCTAGAATGGTTGGATTGAGAGCCTCGTGTTGTTTGAGCAACATAGAATTCCTCCTTTCGTTATGCGTTCATGGTAGAGAACCTTGAGTTGTGGTGAACCTTTGTTAGATCCAGTCTACTAAGTGAGTGACAATCTTATTACAGTATGTCTTCCATGTTTACATGAATATATACTAATGTGGCTTCTCTTAATCTAGAAACTGACTTGATAAATCTACATTGACCCACATCCCTTATTTCCAGCATAAATAAGATGGTCGCCCATTGTATAGTGTGGCCCGATTGGAAAGTGGGTTTAGTTGAGAGAGTGGTTCGAGAGAATTAAGGGTTGATTAAAACAGAGTTGCATTTATTGGTTTATAGTTTCTTTAGAAAATAATAGTAATGCATTGACATATATAGGAAGAATACATATACGAAGAAAATGGGATGGTTGGATTGGGGTTTGAATATGAAAAGTCATAAAAAAAGAGAATGGATGACATTGACTGGATTTTTAGTTTTGAAATTAAGTAATTGATAGTCAACTCAGTTTTGAAAATAGAGTGAATAGTTCATTGGACTCTACGATAAATGAAATGGTGTTGTTAAAAAAGAATAGAGAAACTAATGGGATAACCGATTGGGTTCAGAGTGAGAAGATGGGAATAGAAAATGAAGAGAAGAGAGAGGCAGTTTGTCAAGGAATGAATTTTATATTATAACAAACTACAGAGAAAAAGACGCATAAAACAATTTAATTTTCATTGTTTCACTCTATAATTGACTAATTGGAAAATGTTAAAAGAAAGTAGTGAGGCAGTTCAACATTCGTTTGTATAAGGAGTGGAAGAGAGTTGTAAGATATCTATTATTGATCAAATAAGAAAAAGATGTGTAACAACCTCACAAGGAAAGAGAGGTAGTTGTCGATTGAATAATAAAAACTGATTTTGATCCATCCACATCGTCTAGATAAGGATAGGTGACTTTTCATCAATTACATGGATATAAGTGGGTAAAAATAATAAATGAGAGAGAGAAACATAAATGAATAAGACCGAGGATTATGAGAAGAGAAAGGTTCAAAAGATTGTTGGAACTTGAAATTGTTGTACTGTCCTTTCATTATTTAGAAATTTAAGAGGCATTTTTATGAGCCATAGAAATTGAACACATATTCTTCATTAGTCCAGAAGTGATAATGTTGCGAAGACATAGTTTACAGTTTTGGAATGACTGGAACTGAAAAGATTTTTAGTCGTTGACGAATCAGTTTTATTAAAGGAAATGACGTGGAGAAGTTGGGGTGGTGAGAGAAAACTACTAAAAAGAACAAAACTGTAACATCCTTGACCTGGGTTATTCCTTAACCCTAGAAGTTTTGCTTAAGTAAGTATTTTATATTCTTGTATTATCTTTTGAAAAGTAATTAAGACTAAAGTAGAGCTTATGTTTCAATTTTGGTCCTATTTGAATAATGTTGAAACAGTATCTTTACCTGTTTTGGACTAAAGTGCAATTTACCCAATTCAAGGGGTTACCTTGCAAATGTTACATGATAAATCTTACTTAAGTTTTATAGCATCATAAGAATGAGAATTATGCCGAGGTATTGCTTGTGGAAGCCTAAGTTCTAAGAAGGAGCTTGTTTGAATAATGTTTGTGCATTGAATACCTAGTTTTGGTATAATTTGTAATTTACCCAAAACCTAGGGTTAGATATGTAAAATACCACCTTTATTATGTCCCTATTTTTTCTTGGTATCATTTAGAGAAAAGAAAAAGAAAGGGGCATCTTGTTTGAACCACGTTTGAGGAGAGATAATCTTGATAATAAAATAATCAAGAAATAAGCATAAATGAAACTCTAATTTATTTTGTAGCAAAAATAAATATATTAATTGAAGTGCACATCAACTAAAAAGGCTGTGGTTGAAATCCTATAGTGGGAGGACGTCCAAATTCTTTGAGTGACACCTAAATATCTTAAGTAGGTGAAGAAATCCACTCACATTTGTTAATTAAAAAGTAATGTCCACTAAAAATGGATAATAGTATTATAATGATTAAGGTGCTTAAGTGGTTGCTTTTAATTCAAGGATAATTGAGATGATATTGAGATAAAGTAAGTTGGCTTCGGAAGCAAGGAATTTGAGGGGGCATGCGAAACCTAGAATGGGAGTTGAAGATTTTCCTCCTACTTTCTCTCTCCTAGAAAATCAATTATATGTACTCAATTTTCTCCTTACTTGAAAGGCTATTTTTGCAAACTACTTTCTTTCCTTACTTTGGCCGATGACCAAGGAGCTTAGGAGCAGGAGGAAAGTGTTCCCCAAGATGAAGGTAAGCTCCATGATCATCTTCAACCTTAATTGATGGTTGAAATCGGATTTCAACATTCATTTTCTTCTCTCTTCCATCCAATGCTCAACCTTGGCTATCTTTTACATCCAAAGAGTTGGAAATGAACCTTGTATAGTTGAAGGAGCTTCTTTCACCATTAGAGAAGAGAAGCTTGAAGCTTTGAAACTACTTTGAAGGCGGGTTATATAACTTGAACCCATCAATGTTATTATTGTTTTCAATTTCTCATCATATGTTGATCTTTTATTTTCTTCTTGAATAATTGATGAATTCATCATATATATGATAGTATAATTCGGAGGTCTGAAGCTTGATTATGATGACATCATCTTAGCACACACCTCAAGAATATTAAAAACAAACGGTTTCAACTTTTGTTGGTCAAACGGTTTCAAACTGTTAGAGACCAAACAATTTCAAACCGTTTGGTGAAAAACTTTGTGACGATCCGACAACAAATCAGACCGTCGCTGTGTAATTAATTGCGGAATTAACCATAATCACCAGAATAACAAAATTCACCAAAAATTAAAACCTTTTGCAAAGAGATCCAATTCTAGGAAACTCTTATAACAAGAACCAAAGTAATATATACATTCTAATTTACATTGTACATACCATGTACCATCTCATCTCAAGGAATATATTTACAACGGTTGCTTTGCCAAAACTATACATAAGCAACACAAAACCTCGAGGCATTCAAGCCAAAATCTCATATCGATCATAAAAACACTAAGTACTGACTCCAAGGACCTCAGAGTACAAAGACGACACATAGGATTCATATCTACAAGACACGATAGTTAGTATCTCCACCTAAGATGCTACCGTTGTCCCTAATGTTGTTGTCCTTCCCATGATGTATGGTCCCTACCTCCTCGTCCGTGTCCACGTAAAATGTTGGTGACCAACAGAGTGAGACCCATGTCCCAGCGAGAGATATAACTCTTCGCCAAAAATATTATTATTGTAGATAAACAGTAATAAACTGAGTAGAGGATTCTCTATTGAAAAATAGGATTTAATTAATATTAAGCAGAATTGAGCAACATCATCTTTTAAAGCATTACAGTTATAAATGATAAAGTAGTAAATCATCTATCCATTTTAATAAGGAATATGAAGAACATGTATAACATCTATCCAATTAGGATACAGTAAGAAATGTAACATCAACCAATGATTTCCGTATTTCATCCTTAAGCAAATACGCTCCACGGCTGATTACATTTTACAATCATACTTATGCCCTGAGGAAGTGAGTTGTATCGCTCAAATCCAACCTTCGGTTGTGAAAACCAAAGTCGGTGCCATACAAGATCAAAGGAAGAGCCGGACTCCACGATCTCATCTGTCTCGGTCAGTGCGAGACCATAAGCAGGACTGCAGTCTCTTGCTTAAGTGACCTCAGTCACATGGTTAGCTCCCATAGGCTACCCATTCTCTAGCCCGCCTTGGTACAGGTCCCAGCGCTAGTAAATCTGAGCCACGGTCCAGTTCACCGTGCTCTCTGAGACATGAATGCATTCATGCTCCATCACACTGAGCCATGGGCCTGTTCACCATGCTCTTAAACATATCTTGAGTCTACAACCGAAGTTGCACTCTAATCCTCCTATTTTCGGCTAGGAAAAACCCCTCATATTCATCAATATACGCTCCAGATTAACCAACATGAGAATCTGTTTCACCATCACCAGCTACTGATGATGATGGATCTATGGCCAGGGCTCTACATGATAAAATTCCACTTGATTATTTAAGTACATTACCATATTATTTTAGCATCAATCGAGATTTCAAACAGGAATTATTATGACAAATGCTACAAAGAAACATGTAATACTTCTATCAAGTGCTTTTCAAAACTATATAGAACATTGGGATCTCAATCCCTTATCTCATCACTAGGAATTCACACCCCTCATCAACATCATCATCATGTTTACTGGATCTGGGTATTCAAACCCTTAGTTCATCACTAAACAAGGTTATCACTTATCAGGTAACTAATACCTCCAAGTCATCTGACCAAGGTATTCATGATACTTGTTACACAAGCATCTCACATAGCTCACCAGGCATATTCAACTTCTTGTCACCTCTCACTAGGTAAAAAATAAAATAATGGCTCACAAGGCCCATTAACATCATAGCTCATACCTGGTAATGCTCATCATTTCATAATACTTGCATGGTTAGTATACTTGATAACAACCATATCAATTACATATTGACATTATGCAATACGAAGATAACATCACTATTCCCTCCTTAGGGTTAGGGTTTCCCATCTTTATCAATTAGGGTTTCACATAACATCACCCTATATTAGGGTTTCACATAAGATCACCCTATATTAGGGTTAGGGTTTCCCATCTTAATCAATTAGAATTCCATATGCCATAACCCTATATTAGGGTTTCACATAGCATCACCCTATATTAGGGTTTCACATAACATCACCCTATATTAGGGTTAGGGTTTCCCATCTTTATCAATTAGGGATTCACATAACATCACCCTATATTAGGGTTTCAAATAACATCACCCTATACTAGGGTTAGGGTTTCCCATCTTAATCAATCAGAATTTCATATGCCATAACCCTATATTAGGGTTTCACATAGCATCACCCTATATTAGGGTTTCACATAACATCACCCTATATTAGGGTTAGGGTTTCCCATCTTTATCAATTAGGGTTTCACATAACATCACCCTATATTAGGGTTTCACATAACATCACCCTATATTAGGGTTTCACATAACATCACCCTATATTAGGGTTTCACATAACATCAACCTATATTAGGGTTAGGGTTTCCCATCTTAATCAATTAGAATATCATATGCCATAACCCTATATTAGGGTTTCACATAGCATCACCCTATATTAGGGTTTCACATAACATCACCCTATATTAGGGTTAGGGTTTCCCATCTTAATCAATTAGAATTTCATATGCCATAACCCTATATTAGGGTTTCACATAGCATCATTTAAGTGTTAAATCATATTTATCATTGTTCCATGTACTTAGGAATACACATCATCATCATACCTTATTAGGTTGACTTAACCTCATACTAAAGTACATGCAGCTATGCTTATCATAGTGTATTGAATTTATTACTTTCATAGGCATCGAATGATAATCACTCTGATTATACTAATCACCTAAGTACTTTAGAGGTACTTCCATTGAAATCAACCTTGAGATACTCTTCAACCACTTATGGGGTTATTAGTACTTACATGGTTTGAATCAATTAGACCTTCAAACGGTTTGGACCAATTGGAACCTTCAAACGGTTTGAACCAATTCAACCTTCAAACAGTTTGGCCCTAAACCTTCAAACGGTTTGGTCTTGAATCTTCAAACGGTTTGGTCCTAAACCTTCAAACGGTTTGAGACCGTTTAGACCTTCAAACGGTCTTGGTCTTTATATCCTTAAACGGTCTTGAACCTTTTGTTCATCAAATGGTTTTAAAACTGTTTCATATCTAACGGTTTGAAAACCATTTCAACTCCATCAGTTTTGAAATCATTTCAACCCAAGACCCTCAAACGGTTTGAAGATCAATTAACCCTAAATGGTTTGAGACCATTTGATCCTCAAATGGTTTGAGACCGTTTGGTCCTCAAACAGTTTGAGACCATTTGATCCTCAAATGGTTTGAGACCGTTTGGTCCTCAAACGGTTTGAGACCGTTTGGTCAATTCAGAGTTGAAACTGTTTGAACCTAATTTAGGGTTTTGACATCAATTGATCTAGGGTTTTGAAACCAATTGAGCTAGGGTTCTGAAATCAATTGAGTTTTATTGTTTGAAGTTATTAGTTCATGAGACCAATTTATCCTTGAATCCATTGAAACTGTTTGGTCTCTAACGGTTTGAAACCATTTGACCTCTAACATGTTTTGAAACTGTTTGGTCACCAAACAGTTTGAAACCGTTTGACCAACAAAAATTGAAACCGTTTGTTTTTAATATTCTTGAGGTGTGTGCTAAGATGATGCCATCATCATCAAGCTTCAGACCTCCAAATTCTACTATCATATATATGATGAATTCATCAATTATTCAAGAAGAAAATAAAAGATCAACATATGATGAGAAATTGAAATCAATAATAACATTGATGGGTTCAAGTTATATAACCCACCTTCAAAGTAGATTCAAAGCTTCAAGCTTCTCATCTCTAATGGTGAAATAATCTCCTTCAACTATCCAAGGTTTTTTTCCAACTCTTTGGATGCAAAAGATAGCAAAGGTTGAGCATTGGATGGAAGAGAGAAGAAAATGAATGTTGAAATCCGATTTCAACCATCAATTCAAGGTTGAAGATGATCATGGAGCTTACCTTCAGCTTGGGGAACACTTTCCTCCTGCTCCTAAGCTCCTTGGTCATTGGCCAAAGTAAGGAAAGAAAGTGGTTTGAAAAAATAGCCTTTCAAGTAAGGAGAAAATTGAGTACATATAATTGATTTTCTAGGAGAGAGAAAGTAGGAGGAAAATCTTCAACTCCCATTCTAGGTGCCGCATGCCCCCTACAATTCCTTGCTTCCGAAGACAACTTCCTTGCTCTCAATTATCCTTGAATTAAAAGCAACCACTTAAGCACCTTAATCATTATAATACTATTATCCATTTTTAGTGGACATTACTTTTTAATTAACAAATGCAAGTGGATTTCTTCACCTACTTAAGATATTTCGGTGCCACTCAAAGAATTTGGATGTCCTCCCACTATAGGATTTCAGCTACAGCCTTTTTAGTTGATGGGCACTTCAATTAATATATTTATTTTTGCTACAAAATAAATTAGAGTTTCATTTATGCTTATTTCTTGATTATTTTATTATCAAGACTATCTCTCCTCAAATGTGGTTCAAACAAGATGCCCCTTTCTTTTTATTTTCTCTAAATGATAACAAGAAACAATAGGGACATAATAGAGGTGGTATTTTACATATCCAACCCTAGGTTTTGGGCAAATTGCAAATTACACCAAAACTAGGTATTCAATGCACAAACATTATTCAAACAAGCTCCTTCTTGGAACTTAGGCTTCCACAAGCCATACCTCAGCATCATTCTCATTCTTATGATGCTATAAACTTAAGGAACATTTATCATGTAACATTTGCAAGGTAAGCCCTTGAATTTGGTAAATTGCACTTTAGTCCAAAATAGGTAAAGATACGGTTTCAACATTATTCAAATAGGACCAAAATTGAAACATAAGCTCTCCTTTAGTCTTAATTACTTTTCAAAAGATAATACAAGAATATAAAAGACTTACTTAAGCAAAACTTCTAGGGTTAAGGCATAACCCAGGTCAGGGATGTTACAATTATCCACCCCTAACAGGGATTTCATCCTCGAAATCATCAAGAGAAAAGAGAAGGGTACTTCCTCCTCATCTCTTCCTCCAGCTCCCATGTAGCCTCTTCAATGCCACGATGATGTCAGTGAATTTTCACAAGCATTATGTCTTTCTTTTTCAACTTTTTGATTCTCCTGTCAAGAATCATCATTGGTCCTTCTATATAGGATATATCTTCCTTTAATTCTACCTCCACAGGTTGCAAAACTAACTCCGTGTCGGGGTGACACTTTCTCAGCGTAGATATATGGAATATTGGATTCAATCTATGTAGTTCATGTGGCTACTCCAACTTATAGGCTACCTTTCCAATCCATTCATTGATTGGATAAGGCCCCATAAATCTAGGAGCTAACTTACCCTTCTTCCCAAATCTAAGAACACCTTTCCAAGGTGAGACTTTGACATATACTCTTTCTCCAACTTGAAATTCTAAAGGTCTTCTCCATTTATCAGCGTATGATTTCTATCTATCATGTATAGCCTTTAACTGTTGTTGTATTACTTTAATCTTTTCAGTTGTCTTATGCACTAATTCAGGACCCAAAATTTGATATTCCCCTATTTCATACCAGCATAATGGAGATCTACAAAGTCTACCATATAATGCTTCATATGGTGCCATATCAATACTTTGTTGATAACTATTGTTGTAAGAGAATTCTATTAAGCTCAAGTGTAGATCCCAACTTCCTATAAACTGAAGGACACATGCCCTAAGTAAATCCTCCAAGGTTTGTATAGTTCTCTCATATTGTCCATCCGTCTGTGGATGAAAGGAGGTACTAAATCTTAATTGTATACCCAAAGCTTTATGTAGTCATTCCCAAAAATGACTCGTGAACTGGGGACCTCTATCAGAAACAATTGTAGCTGGGACCCCATGTAATCGCACTATCTCATCTATATAGATCTGTGCAAGTTTCTCAGTAGTATAGGTTGTTTTGACAGGAAGAAAATGTGCTGACTTAGTCAACCTATCAACTATCACCCAAATGGAATCATGACTTTTGGCTGTTCTGGGTAAACCAACCACAAAATCTATGGTTACGTGATCCCATTTCCACTGTGGTATAGGTAAAGGTTGCATTGTTCCTACAGGCTTTTGATGTTCAGCTTTAACATGCTGACACAGTGGACACTGCATAACAAACTCAGCTACATCTTTCTTCAATCCAGACCACCAATACATATCCTTCAAGTTAAGATACATTTTGGTGCTCCCTGGATGCATTGCATACATATACGAATGAGCTTCCTCCAAGACTAACTTCCTTAAGTCATTGGCATCATGTACTACCATCCTACCATGGTAACAGACTACCTCATCATCTGACTCATGAAACCCATCCCATTTCTCACTATGATACTCTGATCTAATCTGCTGAATCACAGTATCAGCCTGTTGTGCCTTTTTGATTTGTTGTTTCAAAGTAGGTTTTATGTGTATCTCAGCTAACAGTCCAGCTAACAAGGATACTTTAAGTTGTACATTGTTTTGCCTCAAAAAGACAAGCATGTCTCATTTAAAGCACACCAAAGAGTTCAATTGTGCTTTGTCCATGGTTGGCAACGATGATTTTCTACTTAGTGCATCAGCCACTACATTAGCCTTTCCCAGATGATAATCAATTGTACAATCATAGTCCTTGATTAACTCCATCCAGCGGCGTTGTCTCATGTTCAACTCATGCTGTAAAAAGATGTATTTTAAATTCTTATGGTCTGTGAAAATCTGGAATGTCTCTCCATAGAGATAATGTCTCCAGATCTTCAACGCATGAACCACAATATCTAATTCTAGATCATGTGTTGGATAATTTTCCTTGTGCTTCTTAAGTTGTCGAGAGGCAAAAGAAATCACTTGATTATCCTTCATCAACACACATCCTAGACCATTCTTAGAAGTGTCACAGAAAACAATATACCCATTCCCTTGCTCAGGTAACACTAACACAGGTGCACTTGTTAACCTTTCTTTCAACAACTGGAAAGAATGTTGACACTTGTCATTCCAGACAAAAGGAACCTCCTTCCTGGTCAACCTGGTTAGGGGTAATGCTACAGAACTGAAGTTCTTAATGAACCCTCCTATAGTAGCCTGCCAGTCCTAGAAAACTGCATATCTCTGTTGGTGTCTTTGGCTGTTCCCACTCCAAGGCAGATTCTACCTTTTTAGGATCAACACAGATACTTGAGGCAGATATTATGTGTCCTAGGAAAGACACTTCTGATAACCAAAATTCACACTTGCTAAACTTAGCGTATAGCTTGTGCTCACTCAGTAAAGTCAGAGCTTGACGAAGATGTTGCTCATGTTGTTGAGCATATTTACTGTAAATCAAGATGTCATCTATAAAGACTACTATGAATTGATCAAGGAATGGCCGAAAGATTCTGTTCATGAGTTCCATGAAAGCAGTTGGTGCATTAGTTAGTCCAAATGAAATAACTACAAACTCATAATGACCATACCTTGTCCTAAAGGCTGATTTAGGTATGTCACTCTCCTTGATGCGTAACTGATGGTATCCTGACCTTAGATCTATTTTAGAGAATATAGTTGCACCCCGCAACTGGTCAAACAGGTCATCTATCCTTGGCAGAGGATATTTTTTCTTTATGGTCACCTTGTTGAGTTGTCTATAGTCTATGCATAATCTCATAGACCCATCCTTCTTTTTCACAAAGAGAACTGGAGAACCCCATGGTGAAGTACTCGGTCGAATAAAACCCTTTTTAAGCAACTCATGTAACTGTTTCTTGAATTCTTCCATCTCTTCAGGTGCCATTCTATAAGGTGTTTGAGCTATTGTGTAATGACCCTGACTTGGGTTATGAGGTAACACTATTTGTTTTGGCTAAAAAAGTTGCTTAGAACTTTAATATAATCCTCTAAGGTGTTTTTTTATCATGTGACACACTTATGTTTCAATTTTGGTCCCGATTGAATGATGTTTGAGCAATTTTCCTTTGTTTTGGACCAAAGTGTAATTTACCCGAATTGAGGGGCTATAATGAAATATGTCACATTTAAAACGTGCCTTATATGTTTTAGCATCATAATAGAGAGAATTATGCTAAGTGGTGGCTTTTGGAAAGCCTAAATTTCAAGTTTGAACTTGTTTGAACAATGTTGGAGCATTGTGCACCAATTTTGGTACAAATTGTAATTTACCAAAAATGTGGGGTTGTTATGAAAATTACCACCTATAGAGTGACCCTACTCCCTCCTAGTATCATTTAGAGGAGAGATAATTAATGATACACCATGTTTGAATCACTTATGAGTGATGGTAATCTTGGTGATGAAATGACCAAGAAAAGGGTTGAATTTGAAAGCTTAACTTGAGTTGTATCAAGTTGAAAAACTTATATATGAGTGCCTATCGGCCATGGAACCCAAGGAGGTGTCCCATATCGTTTTGTGAACTCTTGGAAAAGGCCATATCGTGCAAAGCACCTCAAGGAGGTGAGGTGCGATGGCCAACAAGTTTCCTTAGAAAAAGTGTATCGGCTTGACTTAAAATAGTGATTAAACCTAGATAACTTATCCAAATGGATAAGTAATGGACGAATTTGCATCTCAAGATGATCCTCAACCATTTTTCAAGACAATATAAATGTTTATGCATGCATGGACACGTGTCACCCATGCATGACACGTGGCACCTACTAGCTCAAAATGTTGACACCTCATTTTTGCCTTCCTTCATGAACAACAAGTATATATACCCCTAGTTTCACCCCTTGGTGCAATTTTGCGACCCTTACCACCCTCCTACCCTAAGTTATCGTGCATAGAGCTCCCATATCGTGAAGGGATGCTTTGGTATCGTGCATGGGCGTTGGGATATCGCCCATGGCAAGAGCATATCACCCAAGTAGGTGATATTGGTCATATAGGGTGATATCGGCCATAGAGTGAAGTTTTGACTCCAAGTGAGAGTCCTATCGTGCAAGTGAGTGCCATATCGTGCAAGAGGGGTGGCATATCATGCAAGGACACTAGTGTATCGTGAAAAGGTGTTAAGGAGCAAGAAGGAGCTCATACTTAACCCTAATGTGAGGATAAGATCATCTTCAACCTTGGATTGAAGCATGAATTTAGGGTTTTGATCTTCCTTTCTTTTCTTCTTCACCAATTGTTTATCCATGGTGATTCTTTGCATATAGAGGAGTTTTGAAGTCCATCTTAAACCTTAGGAACGTGGAGCTTTGGAGCTTGGATCTTTGAATTCATTCTTAAGGCGGGTTATATAACTTGAACTCAACCATGTTATTATTCATCACCTAAATTGATGTATTTAATGATCTACTTTTAATTCTGAAATTTCCTGAATTAGTTGGTGAAATTATGAGTTCTAGTAATTGCTTATACCTGTTTCCATGAACTATAACAGTTAGAACCAAGTTCTATAGCTTGAAGATGATGGTATCACCTTATAAAAGTGATATCGGGTGCAAGCACACAAGAAAGCACCTTTAACCCGATATGATGATGCACCTACTTCACTTGAACGATATGGATATGAATGAATACTTTGTTGCACGATATGGGGGTGTAGTATACACCTCTTGCATGATAGGGAGTCAAGTATAGACTCCATACACGATACAAGGTTGAATGAATACTTATAAGTTGACATGAAACCCTAATTTAGGTAACCCGATATAAGTGAAGTATAACAAGTGCTATTGCACGATATGGTTTCACGACATCGTTGCATGACATAGTTGCACAAAATGGTTGCACGATAGGGTTTCATGATACACAACCCTAGATGATATGGTAACCCTAACCCGTCATGGCTAACCCTAGATGGTGACTAGCCTGATAGGGTGATTGAATGCACTTCTAGCCCGACATGGTGATGGGTTGATACCTCATAAGTATCATGGGAGACACATACATATACCTTGTGCCCAATATGAGGTCAAGAAGATACCTCATTCCCGATATGGAGACAAGTGCAAATCCTAACCCGATATGGTGAGTGTTCATACACCTCCAACCCAAGACACCTTGTAAAGGTGAGAGTAAGACACTCTTAGGAGTAATGAGTGTAACACCAAGTAATGGTATGATTGATACCTTGATAGGTGAAACACCTAAAGTGGTTGACAATGGTTAATCCTATATCAATAATGTCTCAACCTGAGATGAGTCCATATCAATTGATGATGGTTGGACAATTCAAATGTATGACTCATGATCAATACACTACAAAATAAATGTGATGGGCTAGTGCATAAAGTATTAGGATGGGGAATACCCTAATACAAGATAAGTTGAGGAACTTAAGTAACTTAAAAGTAATGAGGGAAGTGATACACTAAGGCATGGTAAATATCACATCCAACACTTTAAGGTTGTTACACCTTGATGCACCTTAAATCCAATATAGTTGGATGAGTAACACATGATGTGTGTCATGTCAATTGTTACATTGAGATGGAATGCACTTTGATAAGTGTAGGCTATCATACCTTGAGAAAGGGTTAAGTCAAGTTAATAAAGTATGATGTAATCATACCCTGATAAGGATGAGAGAGGAACTCATACCTTGTGTTGATGATTCAATTAATGATAAATGATGAGAATAAATAAGTATGATTGAATACTTATGGTGTTCATGTATGCTCCTAGATGTGTGGAGAAATGAATTAGGGTTTGGATTGATAATATGAACTTGAAACCCTATTCGGCTATAAAGGGAAACCCTAACCCTATTAGTTGTTGCCTAGTGAGAGGTGACAAGATGTTTAATGGGCCTGGTGAGTCATGTGAATAATTGTTGCCTAATGAAAGGTGACAAGATGTTTATAAAAGTCTCATGTAAGAAATGGTAATGTGCAAAATAAACTAAGGGAAATGGAAACCAATAAATTCATAATAATAATAAATGGTTATAATAATAATGAAATCTTGATCATACATGCTTTATGCTAAGAGCCAAATAAGGGCTATAGTGTTTTGAATATGCTTAAAGGAGATAAGAGGAACACTTGTAGTACTTATAGAATGAGAATTGATATGATGGCTTGCCCCAGGGTATAATGCCTAGTAAAAGGATGTGATAACCAATGATGAATTTTAGGGATTGATATCCCATAATGAATGTGTAATCATGATTGGTTACAGACCAATACCTGGCAGAGGTGTAAAGCCTATAATCAGGAGTGGTTAGAGTCCACTTCCTGGTTGTGTAATCAGGATTGGTTAAAGTCCAATACCTGGCAGAGGCGTAAAGCCTGTAATCAGTATTGGTTACGAACCAATACCTGGTAGAGGCATGAAGCCTATAATCACAAGATTGGTAATAACCCCAATACCTGGCAGAGGCATGAAGCCTATAATCATAGGATTGGTAATAACCAAATACCTGGAAAAGGCATGAAGCCTATAATCACAGGATTGGTAATAACCCCAATACTTGGCAGAGGCATGAAGCCTATAATCACAGGATTGGTAATAACCCAATACATGGCAGAGGCATGGAGCCTATAATCACAGGATTGGTAATAACCCAATACCTGGCAGAGGAATGGAGCCTATAATCATAGGATTGGTAATAACCCAATACCTGGCAGAGGCATGGAGCCTATAATCAGAGGATTAGTAATAACCCAATACCTGGCAGAGGCATGGAGCCTATAATCACAAGATTGGTAATAACCCAATACCTGGAAGAGGCATGGAGCCTATAATCACAGGATTGGTAATAACCCAATACCTGGCAGAGGCATGAAGCCTATAATAACACAGGATTGGTCATAACCCAATACCTGGAATAATTGCACAGGATTGGTAATAACCCAATGCCTGGAATAATGTCATAGGATTGGCATAGTCTAATGCCTAGAATGGTTGCACAGGATTGGCATAGTCCAATGCCTGGACAGAATATGATGATGTATGCTCACATGACTGGTACAATTCGATATCTGGTTAGCATATTGGCTGAGGCCAACAGATAGAAATGAGAACGATTCATGGATGACATACCATGATAATGAGTATCACAGGATAAGCTTGATATGTTGATATAGTATGATGGGTAAATGATATACATGTTCTTCCTATTCCTTATAAAGAGAATGGATGATTTACTGCTATATCATAGATAGTTGCAATGCTTTAAAATATGAGAATATTCTAAACTGCTTATCCTCTGCTCAGTTTAATACTATTTAACTGTGATAATAACATAGTTGGCAGAGAGTTATATCTCTCGCTGGGGCAATTTTCAATTGTCTCACCCCCATGGGATCCAAATTTTTAGGTGGACGTGCACGAGGAGGTGAAGACCTTTCTACATAAAAAGAACAACAGTAGCAGGGACAACAGTAATAGCTCAGGTTGAGTGTATTGTCTATCATGTCTTGTAGATAAAATTCCTATGTGTCGTCTCTGTACTCCCAGGTCCTTGGAGTTGGTTCGTTATGGTTTCATGAACGATCTGAGGTTTTTGTCTTGTAAGCCTCGAGGTTTTATGTTGCTTCAGTATATGTTTTGACAAAGCAACTATTATATGTTATCCCCGAGAAGAGATGGTACAGTGTATGTACAATGTGAACAATGATGTATATAAAGTTTTGGTTCTGCCTTAAAGAGTTTTCCTAGAAATAGATCTCTATGCAAAATGGTTTTAATTTTAAGTGATTTTTGTTAATCCGTTGTTTATGTTGCAATTCTGCTTAATTAGTAATGATTTGTTTGTCGTTTTTGCGGCTGTCGTTACATATTGGTTGTGTACCCAGGATTAGATTAATCTCAAAATCAATTTCTTGGGGTGGAGGAACACCTGGAAGTTCCTCAGGAAACACATCCTCAAACTCCCTAACAATCAGAACTTCAGAAAGACTAGGACTCTCTGCTCGGGTATCTACCACATGTGCCAAGAATGTGAAGCATCCTTGTCTCATCAACTTCTCAGCTGCCATAGCCAACACTAGATAGGTTGGAAGAATCTTCCTGTCCCCCTAAAAGACCCATGTATCACTATTGTCTGTGAACATAGCCTATTTGGAATCACAATTCAAGACAACCTTATACTTTTCTAGGGTGTCCATCCCAAGAATTATTTCGAACCCATTCATCTCAAGTGGTATAAGATCCACCTGGATGCTATGTTCTGAAAAAGAAAGAACACAAAGAGAACATACCTCCCTCAACACTGCAGCTCCAACTAACAGAGTTTCTAATAAAAAATTATCTACTCTATGACTGACAGTCATATTGCAGTCATGAATCGCTTCCCAAGTGATAAAGGAATGCATATCACCCGGATCAATTAAAACAGATACGAAGCATGATGAAGACATATCAGAATGAAACAATTCCATATGACCTGTCACAACTCGTTGATTGACCACTACCTCGGGCTGATTCATAGCATAGAATCTTGTCGTTGCTGGTTGTCGACTACTCGCCTTGTTGTTGGATGTAGATGAGCCAGCTTGGGACGCCTGTCCACGTCCTTGAGTGCCACTGCTAAACTGTCACCTCTGAGAGCCTTGTTGACTCTGCCTCGGTGGTTGGGTTACACTCACGTCTCTAGCTAAACAATCTCTCATTAGATGTCCCATCTTCCCACATTTATAACAGACTTTGTTCTCCCACTGTGGTCTAGATGGTCCTGTTACTGACATTGATGCTGAGTTGTGAGCTCCCTCTGGTGGTAAACTATGGCCCCTACCCTTGCTAGATGTCCACTACATCTGGGTATTGAACCTCGACAATGTTGTAGGTGTAGAAAACCTTGGTTTCTTAAAACTTTCGGACCTCTGTCCTTGGAACTGTGTATACACTTTCTTACTGTTGGCTTGATGTTTCTTAGTCACAGACCTTTCTATTCACCTAACTGACTCCACAAAGGTGGAAAACCTCTCTCTATTCTCTAGAGCAGATGCGGGTGTGGTCAAATCAGCGTTCAAACCCTTCTCAAAATGATGAATCCTCTCATCATCAGTAGCAGCCATGTGCAGACAAAACCGTAGAAGCTCCATAAACTTAGCTTCATACTCACTAATGTTCATTTGTCCTTGTCTTATATGCTCAAACTGAGAGATTTTCTCATCCAGTTAAGTCTTGGGAAAATATCTACTAACAAACTCTCGCTGAAACTCTTCCCATCTGACTTCGACACCTGGCCTTTTGCCTTCTTCTATAGCCCACCAATGGCCAGCACTCCCCTTCAACAGGTACACCGCATGCCTAACCTTTTCAACTTCGGGGATATTAAGAATTTTGAAGGCCTTTTCTAGCTCAATCAACCACAAGTCTGCGTCTTCTCAGTCAACCACAAGAGTTTCCTAGAATTGGATCTTTTTGCATAATTAGTGGCTCCTAACCGTCGAATCCATTCAAAAGTCCTACCAGCTCCATGTCCCTCATTGTGAGTTGGTTCCCTAGGTACATATGGTGGCATCCTATCCGCCATATGTGTCATTGTCGCCATGAACTACCCAAACAGAGCATGAAAAGTTGGGTTTTCTAGTGTAGCTTGGTCAAGCTGGGGATGTTTAGGTACTAGTTTTTCTCTAGCCTGATCCCTTGCACCTCCTCCTGGTGCACCAATACTGCTTTCAGCAGCATGTTCTTTGTGTGATCCATCCATCTTCAAGCTTTACTTCTTCTCCTGAGAGCATAAGTCACTATCAGATAAACTGAAAGACACTAGAACAGACTCAATGACCTTAATCCTATGTCTCTATAGACACAGTGAACCTTAAGCTCTGATACCAAAACTTTGTGACGATCTGACAACAAATCAAATTGTCATTGTGTAATTAATTGTTGAATTAACCATAATCACCAGAATAAAAAAATCACTAAAAATTAAAACCTTTTGCAAAGAGATCCAATTCCAAGAAACTCTTATAACAAGAACCAAAGTAATATATACATTCTGATTTACATTGTACATACCATGTACCATCTCATCTCAAGGAATATATTTACAACAGTTGCTTTGCCAAAACTATACATAAGCAACACAAAACCTCGAGGCATTCAAGCCAAAATCTCAGATCGATCATAAAAACACTAAGTACTGACTCCAAGGACCTGAGAGTATAGAGATGACACATAGGACTCATATCTACAAGACACGACAGTTAGTATCTCCACCTAAGATGTTATTGTTGTCCCTGATGTTGTTGTCCTTCCCCTGCTGTATGGTCCCTACCTCCTCATCCGCGTCCACCTAAAATGTTGGAGACCAATGGAGTGAGACCCATGTCCCAGTGGGAGATATAACTATCTGCCAAAAATATTATTATTACAGATAAATAGTAATAAACTGAGCAGAGGATTCTCTATTGAAAAGTAGGATTTAATCAATATTAAGCAGAATTGAGCAACATCATCTTTTAAAGCATTACAGTTATAAATGATAAGTTGTATGAGCCTCCTCCTAGGGCTTTCATAGCTCCACCAGAACCACTACCACCCTTCGTGGCACCTCCGCCACTCCAGCCATCCTCAGACATGTATGCACCAGCCACCAGCACCGCCACTGCCCTTGGCCCACTATGCCACCGCCACCCTTGGCGCTATCACCTCCTCCTATGCCACTGGATCCACCTGCCCTTCTGCCATCGTAACCCCCTCTGCTCTTTCCCATGATAACCTTTAATGATCTTTAAATTGTCATTTGAATACATATCTGTTCAATAGTTTCCTGCCTCCCAATCACTTCTCCTGCTTGCAGAAAACACTCAACCAATCAAATATGTACACAAATTTGACATGTCAAATGAAGAACTCATGGATAACAAATAAATTACATGACCGTTAATCAATAAAACTTATGGCCACAACCATGTAAAGAGTTTTCATGTGCATTTGGATATGTACGGTGGACTTCTTGTTCTTCGCCCTGGTGCTCCATGGAACCACTGAGGTTCAGATGTCGTTCTGTGCCATGGCACCACTGTGTAGCAGACATGGTGGGTTCAAGCATACTCCTCGGGTCACTCTGGCACGGTAAAAATATGGGTATCATGTGGCGTGGGGATGGTGGGGGTGATGGTTGTAGAAGTGGGACAGGGTGTAGTTGTCGAGGTGGTTGTGATGTTGTAGTTAGAATTATGAAGAACGTGTTTAGAATGTGTACATGGGCAACTAAGTGGGGGCACTTTGAACATGGTGTTGTGTGATAATTCATTTTTTTAAGTGAAGATAATGCAGAGATTATAACTATTATGTTTCTTTTGTAAAAACTGATAGGTTTAGTTTTAATTGACGCATAGTTGACCATGTCTTCCTCCTTTGGTGATAAGAGAGGGAGTGGGCGTAGTATGACCATGTCTCCACGTCGTTGGGTGAGGGGAAGTTTTAACAGAGTGGCAGACTGAAGCAAATATACACGTGGTGAAAAGAATTTCAAACTAAATCATTTTTTTGAAGTAAAAAAAGATGAAAAAATGTGAGATTAGCTTGAGTGAAGGAGAGTGCAAGCTTTTGCCATGTTGGCAAAACTGTGGTATGTGATTTATCAATATGACTTTGGGCAGGTGTATTTGAACTGCTTGCAAAACTTGCTCTTTTTATAGCAGTATAGATAAGCCAAGTAAGAGGTAATGGCATACCTTCAAAAGAGATAATCTATACCACATTCCTCATCTCAACTCTAACCTTGGTCAACCCTGATCAAGACAAGACCACATATCACCATCAGGTTCTCATCATCTCAACCCTAGTTATATCCATTTTAGGGTTTAGCTTTGTCATTAGGATATTGTATCATTACTTGTATTCTTGTCTTGGAATTATCTTACCGATGTTATTTTCCAAATAATGATTCATTATCTGATCATTATGTTCCATATCTTTTTTGTGCACATATTAACCCTAGGTTACATCATTAACCTAAATTAGGATTGCACAACATGTATTAAGGGTCATCTTCATATAACATGGATTTTATGCATAATCATGATCTCATAATTAAAATTGAGGTTCCATATACTGATATCAGCTACTCTGTAAACTTTCATCAATTATTGAGCATTTATGTATTTATTACATATTAATTAGGGTTATTAACCCTAATTAGCCATATTAAGGAAATAACATGATCATGTGTCATAACATGATCATATCTGATGTCATATGGATTCTAAAACATATTTAAGAGTTACTGATGCATTCTCATAATTTTAGGTCTTCGTTTATTATTTATTAGACATAAAAAGACCATTTTACATCTCACATGATATCACTGAGATTAAGACATCAAAATACTTATATAAAGGTTCCATTTGTTCTACTCATTGTTCTGAACATTTAAGTATCTTACTTATATTTTTCTGATAAACATACGAATTACTATGAATTTTCTAAGATATAGATATTTTTGGGATTTTACCTTGTTATAGACAATTAGGAGGCGACACGTGTCCACTCCGGGGACGCGGCTCTTGGCTTCTCTGCCCACACATACTCAGTCAGCCTTTCTTGGTTTGAACCCGGTTCAGTCCCTTCTTCTCAGTCTGGGACTCCATTCCGGCTCATGCTTGATAACTGGGTTCTCCCCCAGACGCAGCGCCGCCGACGCTCGAAGCCCAACGATACCGTTCGTCATCTCCTCGATCCATGCCACCATCGTGGTTGGGTCTCCGGCACGTGAACATCCACCAGAACCTCCTCCTCATGCTCTAAGGATCACCCAACTGCTATCTTAGCGCTCTGTCCACACTTGCTCGCTGCCATTGCGGTGAGGTTCTTCTCCAGCATGCGATCAGCCATCCTCCAACGCTCCTTATGAAGGACTTCGACTACAATCTTTAACCTTTCTTCTTCTATGCCACCGGCCACTTAGCTTTTTTGGTAGAAGCTCCCCCTTCCTCCACCATGTGCTCGCCGACACCAGGGATGGTTGCGGCTACTTACTCCATCCTCCTGTCTACTGATGAAGACTCCTCGACTTTGTTCCTCCTCCACGTCTAAAATCTTCTTCAACCTTCTTCAACTTCCTATCGAGTCTGACACCTTATTGAACCACCACGGCCCCTAGCAAAACCACCATCGCAGGCCATGGAAGTGTCCTCATTCATCTTCACAGGCATGCCTTCTTCGTTCTTGCTCCTTCTTCGATATCTTTGTTGCTCGCCGTGGTGAGGACCAGAGACCAATAGAGGCTTGCTTTTCACTTGTCATTCACGGTCTCAGGGCCAGATTGCACTGCCTCCTTCTCGCTTCTAGATGACGTGGTACAGTCCATCTCTGGTAAGGACCGGTAGCTGGCGATGGAGAGAGAGAGTCTGACTTACGAGTTCTTTGCCTTGTTGTCTAGACTAACTGACTTCTATAAAGGGTCGGTGGAGAGTACTCAATAGGCCATCGGGTTTCTGTGATTAGGAACCCTTCTCTTCCACGTTCAGCGATCATGCTTGCATGCATGATCAGTCACTCACGTTTCCTAAACTACATAACCGCAAGGTGAGATGCTTGAGTTTCGTCTGATTCCATCCATCCAAAGAATTAAGAGAGGGCCACGTACTGAATCTGCAGCTCCTCAAGTCTGGGGTGCGTGACATCAAAGATTATTAGATCTTATTCTACTATATTGAAACGTTGGCCATTGATCACCAAAAAAAACTAATCATTTGTTCATATTTTTTTTTGGAAATAGGTAAATATATTACCAAAGGAGCCTATAGAAACAGGACCTACAAAAACATGTACATGGGGTATCTATCTACAAAAACCCCAGTATCTTTTAGCATGTTCAGTCACACCCGACTGCAGGCCTTTTCTTATATTCAGAATGCGTTTAAGTATTGGATATCTTAAGAAAAATGATATCCTCATTACATTCTTCCCTCCCATGAGTTCTATTATTTCTTTCCTCCCATACACAAAAGCAAACACCGGAAAGGCAAAGCCCACCCACTACAGCTTTAGTTTTTCCTTTGAGCATATTTTCCACCGTTTTAATAGTATCCAGCAGATTATCCTCAAGGATCTGTCCCCATCTGTTTCTCAAGCACACTATGGCCCAAATCTTCCTAAAAAGGGGGCATTTACTGAACAGATGATCGTGATCCTCCTCTTCCCTTCTGCACATTGGACACAAAGGGTCAACCTACAGCCCCCATTTTCTCATCCTATTCCTGGTGGGGAGTTCGCCCAAGATCGCTATATACGTTGTTGTGCTCCATTTCGGCATATGATATGAATCCCATAGCAGTCGTACCCAAGGGGCATCTTCCTCTGTACTGGTGTTGAGCCATGGTACCCTCCTTAACTCAGCGAGATAAAAGGCACCATTCTGGTCAACACTATACATGCTTTGAACCTCCTCCCATCTCTTACACATGCACTGCCATGTCCTAGAAGAATGAGAGTCATGGCCCTATTGCAGACCACCATACCTCCTTGCGAGCCAAATGGACAAGAAGTTGTATTTTTCGGTCAAGAACCTGAAGATTCTCTTGCACTGACTTTGCCTAACGAGTTCATCGATAGGCTGTACATTCAAACCCCCTTTCTCGTAAGGTTTAGCAATGGTTTCCCATGCTATACCATGTCATCTTCCTCCCCACACAAAGTTAGCAATGATTTTGCGGAAGTTGTGAACAGTTGGGTTGGGTAGCTCTCACACCCCACACCAGAAATGCACTATGGCAATAAGCACGGTCTTGGCAAGGAGAAGGCGGCCAGCCATAGACATCTTCACATCTAACCAACCTTCAATCTTAGATATCATCAAGTCCAGACATAAAGAGAAATCATCTGATGATCCCTTGCTGCCCGCAATCAGAGCCCCCAGATATCTAGTAGGAAGGACACCCATCTTAATTCCCACTGCAGTTCTGATCCTTCCCCTTCTGGCATCACAAGATTTGGACAAAAAGACCCTAGATTTAATTGTACTGATGTAAAGACCAGTAAGTCTTCCAAAACGCATAAGCACACGTTTAAGTTCGTTCAGCCTTTTAGCATGTCCGGTGGAAAACAACATCACATCATCTGCGAAGATGAGTTGTGAGTTGAATTTCACACTATTAACTTTAAAAGCTCTGATCTTACCCTTATCTTCGGCCTCTATAATCATTCTCGTAAGTCCTTCCATAACTAAGGTAAAAATTAAAGGAGATAAAGGGTCTCCTTGCCTCAGCCCATTGGTAGCTTTGAACAAGCCCACAGGTCCACTGTTCAGAAGAACATAGAAGGATGTGGTTGTCACACATTCTTTGAAGATCTTTATCCATCTATCATTGAAGCATAAAGCCTTCATAATCTCCCACAAAGCTTCCCAATTGACATGATCATAGGCTTTCTCCAAATCGACCTTCGTACACGCTTTGGAGTTGTGATTCTTCTTCTTAAAATCCTTCAAGAATTCCGCAGCCAATAAGGTTCTATCTTCAATTCTTCTACCTCTTATGAAGGCACTCTGTTCTTTCGAAATGATGTTAGGCAGGACCACCTTGAGCCTCCCAGCAATAACTTTAGAAATAATTTTATAGAGGACGTTACAACAGGCTATAGGCCTGTAATCAGCAATGCTCTCAATCTCTCTCTTCTTCGGTATGAGCTTTATGAATGCGTGTTTGATAGCCCGCACCATCCCATGACCCTCCATGATCAATCTCACAGCCTTGATGATATCATACTTCACAACCTCCCACATATATTGGAAAATTTTGGCATTCATGCCATCGGGCCCGGGAGCCTTACTGGCATTAATGGAGAAAATATCCTTCTTAACTTCATCCTCCTCCACATGTGCGCACAACATGACGTTGGTTGTATCATCCACCTTCCTCATGGGTAATAACTCCTCTTTATTGCACCATCTCTCCTCACCCTTGTTGTACAAGCTGTAGAAATAATTAATAGCATTGCTGGATATGTCATCTCTACTATTCAGGATGACCCCATTCTCATCAATTAGTTCATGGATCGACTCCCTATCCTCCTTCTTTTTAATAGCTCTATGGTAGATCTTGGTGTTTCTATCACCATCACAGATCCAAACCATTCTGCTCCTCTACCAAAAATAAACTTCTTCTGCCTTCTTGAGCAGCATGTCTTCTCTATCTGCCTCTTCTTCGATAAGATCCTTGTTAAGAGGGTCATTCCTAATCTTCTCCATGGTTGTCTCATACTTGATTTCTACTTCATATAGTAAGTTCATCAAATTCACTTTTTCTTTACTCCATCTCTTTAGGGATTTCTTCGTCATCTGAATCTTTTTCAGAGTCTAGAAAAGATCGTTGCCTTCAATTTCTGTATTCCAACTCTCTTCTACTATCTCCTTGAAACCAGGCCACTCACACCACCAGTTCATAAAACAGAATGGTCGAACTATATGTGGCTTTGTAACAAGGTCAATCATCATCCATGAATGATCACTGAGAATGTTAGAACCCAGTTTGATGTATGTGTTCGGCCAATTATTGAGCCACTGCTCATTCACCAACCCCTTATCAATGGAGCTAGCAATTCTTCTGTTGTATCCATGTTTGTTAGACCAAGTAGTCTTCCCCCCCCACTTTGTTTAGCTCGATCAGACCTGCCTCGTCTACTGCGTTGTTGAAGGCGGAAAGAACTCTTTCAGGCACTCGGTTCCCACCAAGTTTTTCATTTGAATTTCTTATGTTGTTAAAATCTCCGACGATGATCCAAGGCACTTCATTCTACGCAGTTTCCACGATGCTCATCCATAAGTTTTTCCTGTCAACTTCCAGTCTTTCCCCATACACCCCCGACATGATGAAGGAGGCTCCGCCTCTATTGCAGGCAGAGATGGTAATGATCTGGTCTATTGCGTTTATCACGACAACCTCCCAAGCTTGATCCAGCCACCCAATGGCTATGCGACCGCCTTCCCTCTGCTCTAGATTAGAAACATCTCTCCACCCCTCAGGAAAAAGCGTGTCAATTCTTTCTGTAACATCCCAGGATTTTAGGCCTCAAATAAGTTGATCTTAAAAGGAATGATTGGACTACCTATATCACCAAGGTGCACCTCCTTTTTAGGGAGCTCATCTCTAAAGAACTCCATAGTTAAGCGTACTCAGCTTGGAGTAGTACTAGGATGGGTGACCAATCGGGAAGTTGATCCTGGCTTGCGCGTCAGTGTGGACAAAGTGCGCAATTAAGGCTAGTGGTGGTCTGTGGGGCCAGTCGTCATTCCTGAAACTCTACTAGAGCCTTGGGCAGTGGGCCCATGCATTACAAATGGTATCAGAGCCAATTCCCCTCCAGTAGGTGGGGCCCACATGGGCATGGCATGTCAGTCTTGAGCCATGCGGTCCAGGCATGTAGGAAAGGGTTGTCCATGGTTGACGTAGCCACCCTTGCGCTGGTATTCCGTGATCGGGAGTTGGGTGTCCATGGGCCATTGTGGGTCTGCACTAAAATGGGGAAGAGATTATGAGGCCTTACAGTTGAGCCTTGATGAGGACGTCAAGAGTCTAAGTGGGGGAGATTGTAACATCCCAGTATTTGAGGCCTCGGATAAGTTGATCTTAAAAGGAATGATTGGACTACCTATATCACCAAGGTGCACCTCCTTTTCAGGGAGCCCATCTCTAAAGAACTCCATAGTTAAGCGTGCTCAGCTTGGAGTAGTACTAGGATGGGTGACCAGTCGGGAAGTTGATCCTGGCTTGCGCGTCAGTGTGGACAAAGTGCGCAGTTAAGGCTAGTGGTGGTCTGTGGGGCCAGTCGTCATTCCTGAAACTCTACTAGAGCCTTGGGCAGTGGGCCCATGCGTTACACTTTCCTTTACATTCCTTCTTATTCTAGTTTCTAGGCAAATCACTAGAGACACTCCAGTCTCATAGATGACTTTCCTTAGTTCTCTTTGGCTCCCCGCCAAAGATGCTCCCCGCACATTCCATGCGAGAAACCACATCAGATAGCTTTAGTTGTCTCGCCCCCTTCGCCAGGGCAAGTGTTCTTCTTTCCCTTCTTGGCAGTGTTCCTAGTCTATCTCGGACTTCTGCTGCGTCCTCTGTCCAGGCCTGCTACTTCTTCTCTAGTGTCCTGACTCCCTCACCGGTTCTAGGGGCTTCACCAATAACTACAGAAGTCTAGATTTCCCCTGCTTTGACCACTACAACATCGTCATATGCCATCTCTATGGTAGCAACACTTGAGGAGGCGACCACGACCGTGGTATCCTTCCCAATAGGATCAGCAATAGCTTCGGGAACAGTCTTCTCTTTGCCCCTCCTCTGCGTCAGGGGAGGTCTAGACTTCCCAGATCTGCGACCCTTTTCTTGCGGAGCATCAGGAACAATTGGAGGTGCAAGTAGCGCCGTCTTGTTTCTTTCTCCTGGGAAATCACCAGTGACATGCCCAAAAATCTTGTAGGAGCTACATCTATCCGGTAGGGCCTCGTACCTAATACGAACCTCCCATTCATCCCCATTATTAAGTTTGACCATCACCTCTGGAGGAGGTACCGATTCAGCAGATATGTCCACATAGAACCTGACACAGCCTTGTATAGAGCCATTCGATCTCCTCTCCATCGCTCTGGGTTCACCAATCGTGTGAGCAATGACCGCGACCGCCCTAGAGGTCCAGTGTTTTCCGACATCAGGCAGGGATACCCACACAGGCGCGGTAGAGAAAGCAGCCCTCCTCATATCAGCTTCCGGTGTCCATTTGCGAACCAAGATCAATTGATCATCGAAAAACCAAGGGCCCTTCAGCATAGCAACATTACAATCTTGATCGTTGGCGAAATGGGTGAGAAAGAGTCCGCCATCAAGGGTGAAAACCTCAATCTCCCCCTTCGGCCTCCGGTTTCTCACCATCCACCCTTTTAGTTGCTGCGGGTGAGCTTTCTTCCCCAGAATCTGGACAATAGCAGAGAAGCGGTGGTAGTCCTCCATCTCCTCCATTATAGGATCATTGAACTTTGTCCAGAGTCGCTTATCCCCCTCCTTGTGAAAGGGAACCTTTGGGTCGGCGGCGACCACTCCTCTCATCTTAGGGGGCGGACCAGCAACTGATTTCACCCAGTTTTGCCCAACGGTGACATCGGCACTTGGTGAGAACGAGTCATTTACCCCCTTCGATCTGTTGGTCTCGACAGTGGCTAAGAGTTCGGTAGCGGAGGTCGAGGAAGCGGGGGGGGGCGGAGCACCCCCAATCACCATGGCAGTTGCGGGAGGGGACCTAATCATAACAGTCTATTTGCAAAATTGGTCTCATCTATTCATATTCTAACATGTATAACTTCTTCGTAAAACATACAGTTATTATGCAACATTGGGCATAGCTTTGTCACCACTCCATATATACACCATGCTATTTTGGTGCCAATATTCAATTGTTAGATCATTCAACCCGCATCTCAAAAAGGCACATAATCAAGGGTATTCCAACATATTATTATTGTCACACAAAATCTAAACTTATCTAAATCGTGTGTAACTCATACTATACCCAATTGTAATACTTTGTTTATCTCTTTAGGTATACAAAATCCTTAAAAGTTCACTCCATCACAGAAGGTCACATGAAGACCAATCCTACGAGGGAAGGTCGCCATGATCCCAATATTGGGACATAAAGTAAATGAGGCACACCCTAAGAGATGGGGGAAATCTAGGTCAAATAGTTATACAAGAATTAATGTGCTCGAATATTGTTAGAGAAACCTCAAGAAAAATGTGTATGGCATCTTAATAAAACTTTAGGGATGGTAGATCCCTAAATCACCCCTAAGGTCTAAAGTAGGAATTTGAACCTTAGCTTTGAAATTTTGGAACCTATGACTTTGATGTCCAAACGTGACTCTTGATATTGAATAATGAAATCTTGACTCATGGTTAATGATCTTGATAGTGATTTGACTCCTATGATCACCCCATTTGGATCTTGATGTCACCCTCGGTATATGATTAATGACTTCCATGTTCCCAAATCTCAAAAATGAGAAATGATGATTATGTTAACTCACTCGATTTATGATTTGGGGTTAAGCTCCATGTGGACTAGGGTGGGTCCTTCCATTAATTTAGAGCACTAAAATCACTATGTTGAAATATGATGTTTGTCTAGAATTGTTAAAATATGAAATATCAATCATGTATGTGTAACCCCCATCTACGCACATGTAGAAGCTAAAACTCACAATGTTGGGAAAGGAAATCATGCCTTACTTTTTAACTCTACCCAATCGACTTGAAATGTGCTCTCTCAAAATATAGTCATATATAGGATAATCTATCAAAAGTTTTAATCTATTTAATGATCTCCCGAATTTGATGATCATTTGACATTACATAGACTATGGTTCTCAATTGCTCAATTTTGAGATAGACTAATGCTAAAGGAATACCAATTGATTATGATAAGAAATATGAAAATCCAATCTCTATTAGACTATGGTTCTTAATTGCTCAATTTTGAGATAGCCTAATGCTGAAGGAATACCAAGTGATTATGATAAGAAATATGAAAATCCAATCTCTATTGGTGACTTGATTTAATTTTGGGGACAAAATTTCTTTTAAGGTGGGGAGGATGTGATAACATGTATTTTCTCTCATTCAAATTTGGTACCTCTTGACTCATTAGATTCTCTATTGAACAGGATAACCTTCCTAACCCCTAATTTGAAGACTTTAAGTCTATTTACACTCAATTGATTTTTTGGATTTGATTAGTATCACTTTGTACATATATATGACTTTCACTTGAGTTTTGAACTAAGTGTCATGCTCATTATGTATCATCCACTTGCAATCAAAATTTAACCCATAAAATAAACTCTCCTTGCTACCAAATGCATTTCATGATGTAGAGGGTTCAATTGTGAATCCAACGGTTCAAAAATCACCTTAATTGAATCATCATAGCTTGAATTATGGCCAATTGAAATTCTGCACTTTAATCACATTTTAACTTTGATTTTGTTGCTTGTTTAGCCTCAGTGGGAAAAAATTGGGCGCGCAGACCAATTGCTCCTCCTCCTTTTTATAGTGATCTGACTAGATTTAGTTGAACCAATTGCATGCCTCAAACCCAAAAGCAATACATCTCGACCCTTGGATCCCCCACCCACAGATTTCACTCCCCATCTGACGACTAAGATTTTATCTTCCACCTCTGTACTATGGTCGGAGGACATGACATTGCCCCTCACACCTACCCTCTTTTTCCCGCCCTTGGTGCCAATTAACCTTCCCTTTACCTATAAATATCCCCCCTAGAAGTTTTGCACTCATTTTGTCTCATTTCATGAACCCTAGCCCCCTTCCTTCTTCCTTCTTCCTTATTCCTTCTTCTACCTCCCATCCTAATGGTTTCTTCCATGTTGCCACTTTGGATATTTATGCTCTAGAGACCCTCATCCCAAAGGGAGACCAGACCCCGCCCCGTGAGGACTCAGAGAAGCTAGGTGGCAAACCACCCTAACGCTATAGGGCCCTGGTGTCACCCCTCACAGATCTCTAGAGAGCCTACTATAGAGAAGGTCCATGCAACAACTTTGTTGCCCGAGGAAAGACGAGGTTCTTTGGCGGTGATTGGCAACCAGTCTGAACCATTGGAAATCGCCCAATGGTGACAAGTGACGCCTGAGAGCGGTAAGCCATGGTGGGTCACCGCTAAGGGCCAGAGAGTGCTCATGGTGTTGATTTTTGGTAAGGGGATGATTGGTCCCAAGCCCATGAATCCCACACGCAAGAGAGCGCCCACTAGGCTCCCCTTCGTGGCCCTCAAATCTAAATCTGAGCCTCCAAAATCACCATGATCAAGGTAATTGTTTGAAAATTCATATATCACCACTCCTTTTACAAAATCCAACACACAATATATGCTTTTTTATCAAAAAAATGAGAACTACCACCTAAAAATAGTTCCACGATCTAATTCTATTCATAGATCTTCTATTTTTACTAAAAATGATAAATGTATGCTTATTTAATGAACTTTATGCCCTTTTAGGTGTCATTTGTGTTTCTAATGACCTCATCTTGCTTTGAACCTATAAATTAGTAGTCTTCAACCTCAAATGCAATCATGTTATTTCTTGGACCTTAATGATGATCTTGTGACATTTAGTGTGGCTTAATGTAGCCTTATATGCACATTTGTGATGAATGTTAAACCTTAGGCTTTCTTGATCTAAATTTGCTCAAAGATTTTTATGTAGCCTTGCAATCAAAAAATTATAATGACTTGTATTTCTTTTTCCCTCATGAATCAATCATGTGACCTAATGTCACTAAAAGCCTTAATGTTGACCTGATATATGATCTAGTATGAATGTTGATAACCAAGTTGTAATCTTATGTAAACCTTGCTCTTTTGATCACCCATGTTGTATTATGATCTCAAATTAGTAACTTGGTGATGTTTATGACACTTAACTCGAGTAGACTGCATGTATACTCTAATGGTGGCATTCTTGCATTCTAATGATTCAAAATGACTAGTATGATAATGTTGATACTTATGTTGCTTAATCTTGATCGAACCCCATGTTTTCCCTTATAAGATCATATAATCCTAATCTTTTGATCCCTAATCTTAGTTTTGGTGTGTTACCTTAACCTCTAGATGAATCCATGATGTATGATGTAACTTGATAATGAACTTGCATGACTAGTTGAAATTTTTAAAACAATGTTGAAGGAAATGAGTACCTAGATCTACATAACACATCCAACCACCAAGTTTATGATTGATGAGACCTAATCTTGATGATCTTTGATATAATTATACTTTGGTGTAATCTCGGGATCAACTGACTGACTCTATGGCCAAGATATAGTAGAATGCTAGTTATGGTTTTCTAATCAAGTATCTTAATCTTGTAACAAGATACGTTTTACTCTTGACCCTACTATGATATTGGCTTGCTTGTATGTTTTCTTGAATGAATGCTTGGATACTTACTTACTTGGTTGAGCTATTGTTCAAATGATTACTACTTTCATGTTTGAGTATTCTATGTTGAAAAACCTTGAATATAATATATAGAATACCATTATGGAACCTAATGTTGACATAATGGATAAAGGAACCTAAAACATGCTTGTATAAAATGATATCGTTAAGTGTTCTCGCTTTGTTTCTTCTTCTTGACTATGATCATGTTTCTAGCCAAGCAAGATGTGTATTACTCTTAAACTATTTATATGTCATTTCATAATGTACTTAATGCTTTAGCATTAATATGTTTTTTTATTAAATTTTTAGTTGCCAAATGAAGATTTGTTGAACTCAAGGCTCTACTCTATGAATGATACACCAATGGGATGGTAGAAATATAATGGGTACATATCTATTATCTCCATGTTTAACATCTTGTTATCTCTTTACACTATAGAAAACTGGTGTATTAATGTCAAAGTTTACGACCACTTTATTATGTTGTCGTAATAAATACAGCAAAGACGACAAACAATATTTTCTACCATTATTGGTGTAGGCAACAACGGCAACCTTTTTTGTTTGTCGTAAATAAACAAATTTTCCGTCGTTGTTGGTGTAGGCATCAACAACAACTTTTTTATCTATCAGAAATAAACTAATTTTCCGCCTTTAAAACTCCTCCCTCTCTATTTTTTTTCTGATAACGAGCAACCCCTCCCGGGATTGGTCATTTTGGACATCACCCAGCCAAGGGTAAACCCCAGAACTAACCACGTACATGGGGACATTGCGACGCACTCAGTAATGTGAGGAACTTGTTGCACCCCGAGGGTTGACGGTCAGAATCGAATCTGGGTCCCTCTTACACATCAACTTTTAATATAAAAATAAATTCGCATATGCACTCTACATACTTTATTTAAGAGTTGTTAAAACACAACCGATGAGAGATGGTTTATTTTTTACATGTCACAGATGATGTTATTCAACCCAATAACTATGTAAAATATTAATTACAAGTTTTATTTTTTCACAGACAACCCGCTTCATCCTCTCACTACCCCGACCCCCACTCACTCTCGCGAGTGGGTCTCTCACTCTCGCGTGAGGCTACGACTGCGGCTCCCACAACCTCCCCGGTGGATGATTGCAGCAAAAGCAACCACCTCCGACACCTCCTGCCTCCTGCCTACCTCCATCTCACGACGGCAGCAACTCCAGCGACACCTCTTCGTCCTCCTGACGGCAGCAACGCCAGTAATACCACCTCGTGCTCCTACCATGACTACCCGACGGTTGCTGGGTTCTCCCTCGACGCGACTAGGCGCTTTGTCGGTGATGATGACTGCTTCGTCGGTGACGATGGCTATTGTAGAGGGGTGCGCGGGATACAACCGCTAGTCATCCTCCTCCCCCCCTTCCTAAGGCCGAACTATGGAGAGAAACAGGTACCTTGCCTAACCCACGGCTGCTTCTGATCCTCCTCCTCACTTTTCTAATTTGTCTTCTCGCCCCTTTATCCTTTGACGCCAATTTCCAGTATGTCTACTGAATTTGTTCCTCCCCTAAAATGGACGGCAATCTCCTATATCCATTCTATCCCTATAGCCCAATTCTTCTTCTTTTCCATTCTCCCTTACTTATTCCCCTCTCTACTGATCCCTAAAATGGACGACAATCCATGTCCACTTCATGCTTGATTTTACTACAAAGTGTTAATGTTCATGTTTGAGTTTGATTTTACTGCTAAGATAGTATGTTTGGCTATTTATGATAGCGTGTTTTCTTGTGGTGATTGCTCCTGCTGGAATCTTAATTGGATAAATGTAGATTTACTCTTCAGTTTTAATTCTACTATGAGTTGCATGTAGTAATATGTTGTTTTACTGTTGTGTGTTGTATTGTTATGGCGTCCAGTTTCTTCTAGTGTCCCTAACATACAAATTTGATACCAATAAGGAAGCCAAAACCACCTCTGTTTCATTTTCTCTGTATATAAATATCTCTATTTAATTTTTCTAGTTTTGAGTTTCACTTGTACATAACATTCCTCCCTGAAAGTGTTCGCGAGATTGCCTGAGTGATAAGGGAGGTATGGGCACTGGTGGTTTATTTCTTTGACTACTAATTCTCACCTTTTTGAGGTTTTATTTCCACCTAGTATTAACTCTCTGCCTTTAATCGTCTAGTCAATTTCCTGCTTTCGATTCCTTATTTCTCCAATTTGATGCTGCCATTTGACTATTTATTTTGTTACTCAATTTTTTTATTTACTAAACTGCAATAACCGCTCTAATTAGCTTTTGTTAATGGTTAAAATATGTAAACGTAAATTAATCATTCAACTGAATTGTATATCCATAGACCCACATAGTATACCTGCATGATATGAGGGTCCAAGTAATGTGGGTCTGGTTTTAAGTAATGTGGGTCTAGACTCGTACCAATACCCACTAAACTAAACATATATGTTTCTGGATATGGTCATACCCACACTGTACTTGCATTGTTTATAACCTAACTAAAATGTAGATTAATTAATCCTTGAGTTACATCAGAAATAACTGATGCAAACAACAACAAATATTTTACCTGAAGAAGTGTGTGGTTTTTAAACAATAGACAATGGACTACAATAACTTTAAATTTATATATTGTATTTAATAAAACTCTTGTATTTTTGTGTAGAAAATGGCACCAAATAAGCAATGAATTAGACTTGTTGATGAATGACTCAATGATCCAACATATGGATTTGGTGTTCAAGAGTTTCTAAGTTATGCATGTCAAAGAATTGGCCTAAATGAAATTAGATGCCCATGTGTTCATTGTGTTAATGTTGTGTCTATGGATCGTGATTTGGTCAAAACACACCTAATGGTGTATGGTTTCATGAGGAGTTATACCTTTTGGTATCATCATGGTGAGACGGGGCATGAAATTGAATCTGATTTAGATGTTGAAAGTAGTGAGAATGAACAAGACAGTGAGAATGACGATGAAATGTTAGAGCTTCTTGAAGATATGCATCCAAGCCATATTAATATTGAGGGAAATGTTGAGGATATAGGATCTTTTGACCATGATAATTTTGAAGAGGAACCTAATTGCGAGGCTCAAAATTTTATTAGGTTGCTAAATGACCTCAGACAACCTCTTTATGCGGGCTCAAAGGGTTAAAAGTTGTCTAATTTAGTCAAGTTGCTTCACATCAAGAGTCTTGGGAGATGGAGTAATCAGTCTTTTACAATGCTACTTGAATTGTTGAAAGATGAATTATTTCCAAAAGACTCAACTTTGCAGAACAAATATCTTATAAGGAATTAAATTACAATTTCATTAAGTGGTTTAAGACAAAGGTAAGTTGTCTATTCTCTCAATATGGAAATATATATACACAATTGTTTATATGTTTCTAATTTCACCATTATAATTTACATAGGTTGCAGATCAATTTGAGAATGATAAAAGCAAAAAAATAGAAGAGTTGCTTTCATTATCAAGGGGTCCATCTAAATCTGTGACATGTTTTTATGGTTATGTGGTGAATGGATATCGATTTCATACTAGGTCTCATGAGGAAAAATTAAGGTCACAATGTAGTGGAGTGGTTGTGGGAGGTGGTGATGATAGTGGTGAAGTTATGGATTATTTTGGAAAATTGACTGAGATTATAGAAATGCAATACTTGGGTGATAACCGAGTAACATTATTTCGGTGTGATTGATTTGATGTTGGTGATAAAGTGGAAGGATTAAAGATTGATGAGTATGATTTTACAAGTATTGATTGCAAACGCATATGGAAAACTACTGAGCCATATGTATTAGCCACTCAAGCATCTCAACTGTTTTATGTCAATGATCACAATAATAAGGGATGGCATGTGGTGATAAAGGTTGAGCCACACGATAAATTTGAGCTAGTTGATGCAGATGAAGCAGTAGAAGTTCCTATTGATATTTGTGATTATGTTTAGAAGATTTATTTTTCATTTTATTTGTTGTAGTGATGCCACTAGAAAAGATTATATGTTTTATATCTTGTCATGGCATTTTCAGCCTAATTTTCTATAAAGTTATTGTCTTATTGACTATGACATTTGGTCTTTTACTTTATGCAATCCTGTTGTTATGTAAACATGTGTAATAATTGTCATTTTTATTGGTTTGATCAACTACATTTATTGATAGTTGATCTTCTAATTATTGTCCTTGGTGGTACATGACAATGTCTACAATAGTGGGAAAAAGTCTTTCTCTTCCAAAAAAAGTTGTTCTCTTCCACAAACATGGAATGATTCTACCTCCAAAAATGTTCCATCTCCACCAATGAAGAGTACTCCTCCACCAATTGAAAGTCCTCCCCCAATTAGAAATGTTGCTCCGCCAATTCAAAATGATCTTCTACTAATTGAATCAGGTCATGTACCTCTTGAAGAATCTCCCAATCAACATGGCATGGTTGCTGAACCGATATCCACACATTCTATTGGTGAGATATCAACATGTAAGACCCCTTCTAGTTGTTGCTGATTTGCATTAGTTTGAAATATTAACATGCTCCGCCAATTCAACATGATCTTCCACCAATTAAATCAGGTCATATACTAACATGCATGGTCATGTCACTATTTGTATATTTACACTACATTAATTACTTTCTCTTATAGGAAAAAATTGTTAGCATCCAACAAGATGAGCCATCCCTTCATCATGTAGAGGTTGTAGAAAAAGTATATGGAGAACCACGAACAAGAAAATACATATCAGGTTATGGTGGAGGAGTTAAGCCTAGAGATGCAAGAGGACCATACAAATCTTCAATAGGTAATTCGGTTGATTTTGATTTTAATTGAGTATGCTGCATTTTAATGTATGCAGGATGTTCAGAAGTGACATATCCATATATTCAACATCATTTTCATATCACATCCATATGAGGTAATTGTGATAGGTTCCATCTTTTTTTCCAATCATGTATCTAAATATAATATGTATCTTTCTTTTGGAATAGCCTTTCTTCTTCATGTTGAGCGTGAATGTTGCATTACATCCCATGCCATTTTGATTTGAACTTGACTTATAATTGGGAGTGTTTTATTACTTGAACATGACATTTTACATTGCCCCATTAATAAGATAGTGTTTTTTAAAGAGTTTATCAAAAGGCATCTTACAGACCATACTTGTTTTCTTTTATAGCTTGGGTTATGCTAATTGTTCCAAGTGAATAAGAAGATGAAAGAGTTATCAAGTTTCTTATGCTTTTTCAGGTTTGTTTCCACCATATTTTTATATTTTTCCAGCATATTTGTTCAAAAAATATTGGATTATATTGTTCTCTCTTTTTTCAGTTTTTTCTTAGTCCAAAGCCAAACAGTACTCTTTGATCTATGCTCGAGATGTATTAAATGATCTTACACTATCAGAATGATGATCTGTTACATCCAGATTTCTTAGGGATATGGGCAACTATTGAGCCTTCTTTTTCAGAATATACTCGTGGATAAAATGCATCCCTGGGTTTGAAATTCAATCATGCAACGTTTATTAATGTTGCTGAATGTGAGGATGCTCTAATGAAATCTGCAATTATTATTGGGAGAAACTAATGAACATTCTTTGTTACAATATACTCGTGGATGAAATTTCACAAGGTTAGTTCTTTCACTTTATTTTGATATCAATATTTCTTTATGTGGGTTATGCTCTTTTATTGTCCTCATCTTCATATGTTTTGCTCTAAATTCAGGTTATTCAAATTGATGAGTTCGATTTGCACAATATTGATATCTTGGGAGATATGTACATTCCCACTCTGTTATGATGGTGATTGGTATTCAGATTATATGTTACACTCTTTTATGGGATTTAGCTATAAATGGTTTTCTTCTTCCACTTATTCTTCACTACGAGTGTCTCATTGTCTTTGGTTCAAAAGGTAAGTACTCTTTTCTTACTCATTAAAATATGTAACTGTGAGTACTCATTGTATCGGTATAAGCCATTCATATCCGTTGCACATACGGAAAATGTATTCGTTGCACATCTGAAGTTATATGTTTGTTGCACATTCAGTGATATGTGCCCCTAATATATCATTTTTTTGCAGGTACATAGTTTTATATATGTGATGATGATTTCTACTCATATGATTTGTGCACACTCATTATGGAAAGAGCTATATATTATTTTCTTCTCGATTCATTCTATGGTAAATTCTTTGATGCAAGAAAAGAATGTCACATCCATTAAAAGATTGAGTGGAGTCTTGTATTGAAACACTTCTTAGAAACCCCTCCCTATCCCCTAAACTTCTAAATGCATGCCTTTTTGTTTTTCAACGCACAATGTATATGTTGTTTTGGTTTTCGAGTGAGCATATGTAAAATATGCCCCGTTGCACATGCAGAAAATGTGTCCATTGCACATCCGGAGATATGTGTCAGTTGCACATGCAGAAAATGTGTCCGTTTGCACATCCGGAGATATGTGTCCGTTGCACATTCGGCTTTATGTGTCTAACGCACATCCGGAGATATGTGCATTCCATGAATTGTGTTTCTAATACTTAAAATCTCTTTTGTAGGTTTCATTTATGGCAATGGTGATTGGTATTCAGATTATATATTACACTCTATTATGGGATTTAGCTATAAATGGTTTTTTTTCTTCCACTTATTCTTCACTACGAGTGTCTCATTGTCTTTGGATCAAGATAAACCAAATATGTGCAATCAAAAGGTAAGTACTCTTTTCTTACTCATTAAAATATACAACTGTGAGTACTCATTCTTTTTTCCTATCAGAATTGATATAAATTTAGTATTTTAACATTATAATAATCTATGTTGAATACATTTAGCTGCACGTATCAATTGTCTACACTATATAATTTTTAGTCACATCTTTAGTTGTTCAAAACATAGTTGTCTAAATCATAAGATATTGGACCTTATAATTAACTAAGTACATTGAACAATTCTTTAAAACACGACCAGCGATTAAGAAAGCGGCCACTGTGGCCGCTTCCTACACGAATTGATGTCTTCTCAGCTAATAATTCCTACGGCAGATGTTTCAAATTGCCTATGTATCTTAAGTAACACTTAAATGTATGCCTCTTCTCTTTCTCCCCTCTCAATCTCCAAGGCACCTTATTTTTCATCTTCTCCATCACCACCAACATATTTCCTTACACCCTCTCATTGTTCCTCCTAATGGTACATATTCACCATTACTTACACTAGTGTTGTCATCCTTTTGCCTCCTCTTTTCTTGCTTCTCTACATCTCCATATCCCCTCCTCATCTCTTGCATGTGCATCTTAAGTAACACTTAAATGTATGCCTCTTCTCTTTCTTCCCTCTCAATCTCCAAGGCACCTTATATATATATGAGGAGATCGACCATAAATATGTAGATAACTACATATATAACTATACAATGTGTGTATATTAGTGGGGGAAAACCATGACACATGTATATATACATAAACTATTATTTGTAAATGTCACCTAAGCGATGCCTAGTCGCGCCTAGTCACAAGTCGTTCAGCTGGAACGCCATGCCGCCTTCACGCCTTGACAAGTATGACTTACACAAATAACAAAAACTAATGTCTCCAAAATTTTACTCACCTTGATTTTATCATTCCATATATTCTTACTACAATAATTATATAATTAAGGATCTTGATATATGTTGTGAGTTAATTCATACTTTGACTTGTGGATATATTATTATATGTTAATTGTTGGTTGGATTTCATGGAGATTTCCATCATAGATGATTGACTTAGATCAATTTGTGTGTTTATACATAAAGCTTATTGTATGCCAAAATATTCATATATAAATATACATACTTGTATAATAATAAGTTAATTGTTCCCATTGTCGTGACATGTCCTGCATTGTTGAAAATTGTGGTGCCTCTTAGTATGTCGCTAAATCCATGCTTTGTACATGTTCGTATTTCCTAGGTTAGGATCCAAGTGTGTTGCAAACATGAAAGACAAATTTAGCAATTTGATATTTTTTTGTCGTTATAGCTATTTACGACGGAAAAAGAACGTCATTGTTGACCTTTGTGATCAAGCCTGTTAGTCGTTGTTACTAGTATCAGTGACAAGATTGGGTGGTCGCAACTAGTATCAACGTCAGACATTTTATATAGTCGTTAAAACTATTAACGACAAACTATATAAGTCATCGTGATTTGTAATAGCGACGAACTGAAATTATTCGTCGTTATCTTTATTAACGGCAAGACCAATAATGACAAGATGTGACAACTTTTTTTTTCATCATTAATAGTTTTAACGACAAACTTATTCACATTTACGACCAACTTTTTCCGTCGTTATTTTTAACTTTTCATGTAGCGTTAGTTTTGTTATTGGTTATATATATATATATATATTCCTTGTAAGAAACTACACGCCATTCCATTGATGGGCAATGAATCCCTACTTCTACTGACTCTGTAGTCAGTGGGGGTAGGAGGAGGCTAACAAATAGCTTTGTGATAGAGAGATAAAATATAAATTGTTGTTCAATATGACTCATAAGGAGAAATGGCATACCTCAACTTGAGTATCAACAAGTTAAAGGTCCAAACCTAGCTGCAAATCAGGGTCTGAATCTACCTTTTGGTATTAAGAGAGGCATTCTCTCCCCCTCTCCCACACCTGTGGCTGAGTCTGAATGCCTAAGAGGGCGATAAATCAAGGCGGCAACTATTCAAACTCGGGTCCCTTTGTTAGGGGACACCATGTTTGACCACTTGAGCCACTCCTTGTCAGCCTAAAGCTACCTTTTAGATATTTAGATGAATAAGAGTTAGAGTCTCATAAATTAAATCCTAAATATGACATTTATCATTATTGATTTTGTTAATTAGATTACATATTTTATTATATTATAATTTTTTGATCTCAAAACATATTTATTTGCTAAATTTTGGACTTATCAATCATTTGATATGAGTTTTACAAATTAAAGATAACTAGAAAAATCCTAAAAGTGATGTATTTGATATATTGCATTTAGACCAAAAAATATACCAAACAATAGGTATTATTTTTCTATATCCAATAATGTATTACTTTAATTTTCTAGACTTACAAATTAATTGCTATGATTTTCTAAAGTTAATTGATTTACTGAAAAAGAGAAGAATATCATTACAAAATGATCGCACTTTCCCCGCATCACAACACCAAGTATATGTGTGGGACAGCAGCAAGATTCATTTAACCAAATCAAAAGAAGGTGTGATATCAATGAGGAGTAGATTGAAAAGATTGAGTTTCCCATAGGCACTATCATACAACTAAATTAGCACAAGAGCATATCAAGGGAAAATATATGTTATCATCTCCTAGCCTTCTTCTTTCTTGTGATGATAGAACATACACTCACATAGAGAGCTTATTGAGCTGTCCCATGCAAGGTTCAACTCACCTCATCATGGCATGCTAGCCCCTGCCAACATACTCTAGAGCTTCCTTTTGCCTCATCAACCTCACTGAGGTCAAGGAACACCATGAGATGGTCAGGACTCAGACATGTGACTGCCACCATGGATGTAGTCAAGATCAAGCATAGAAGAACCCAACGATGGGTTTCATACCCATAAAAACTCTCAAAAATATTCAAGATGACCAGTCAGACCCGAGACTGAGGAAATCCAGATCAAACATAGCCATAAGCACATATATTGCAAAATGTAGTGAATCACATGTGAAAAAGGAACCAAAAGAGGGAAATAAGTTTTACCTTAAATCAACAAGGGTGGATAGTTCAGAAACATTCAGAGGGACCCCAACATGAGTTTTGGGCCATGACTCTAGAGCCTAAAGGTCAAGGAATTCTCTGTCGGACCCTTGTTCATTGCCACAAATAGACCAGGTAGGGAGGATAGCACTAGTAACGTTGGAGGAGAGCTGGCGCTTTATATACTCTTCTGATTTTCTAAGGATGGTAGTAGGATGGATGGATAGGCATGGAAAAATAGGAAACTTGAAGGGGATAAGAAGTAGAGGATCAAAGGTTTTCGACTTTTATGGACATCAGAGATCTTAAAAGCCCTCCAAACTTGGGGTCATCCTGTTCGGTTCAGCATAAGAAACATGGGGGAGAGGATACTGAGAGACAAGGTTGAGATGAGAGAGAGTCTAAGGGAAGGAGGACAAAGCAGCCACACAGACCTATAGAGTTCAGGAACATGTGGAGTGAAGGTTGAAGAAAAGAGGGGAGCCACAAGATACATATCTACAGCTGTTATAGAGCTTGAAATTAGGGAGACATATAAACCATTGTAACAACCCAGACTTTTAGACGAAACTGAGAAATCAAAATGTGACTGAGAATTGTGACTTTAAACAAATGAAAACAAAGTCAAATTTAGGTTGGTATTTATATTAAAGGATTATCTTATATACTTAAATTGGGATATCTTTGATTACCAATTAGGTTGAAGTTTGGTACATAGACTAATTAAGACCCAAAAAAATCAATTTTGGAGTTAGATTTAGATATTAAGATTATCTTGTATGAGTTTTAGTAAAATTAGAGTCTCAATTATCTCAATATTTATTATTATATATTAACATTGTCCTCAATATTTGGGATTACAGTCCAATTATCACCATCTTACTACCATGAAGGTCACATGAAATTATACTATATGCTTTATGACGTTTTACTCACTAATTCCATTATGTCCATCAATGTAGACAGTAACTAAAACAATGGCACATTAATTACTACCACTTACACTAAACATCCATTTATTATTATAATATATTTTTAGTCACAATATTGTTCATATGAAACATTCACTTATACTTGTTCATATTAGATTACTAATTGTGCACATTTAGTCATTATGTGTATTAATAGTGAACCATGTGAAATGTGTTACATCTATTGGGCTCAAATTACTTACTAAGGTGTATTTAGCTCATTAGGTAAACATTAATTATATTAAGACATGGTATGTAGTTAGAAGCACCTAATGTCACTAAGGTATTATAATTAATACCAATGATGCATATATTAGGGTTACTTCACTGGATTTACCTTAGGATGGGTCAAACCTTCACTATTCATCTAGTACACATCACATTGTGCTCAAATCCTAGGGTTATGTAACATACACTCAACCTATCATCATATTATGGTGTACAAATCCTACACATGGCTAGATTTATATGAAAATATAGGTTAGGGTTTATGTGCATACATAATTAGGGTTCATATATGGGTTGGTCATTATCTAATGCATTAGGGAACAAACATGTACATTTCTCATAATAAGCACATTACATCTTCAATTAGGGCACAAACAAGTATGTCAGGGTTTAAATATATATCTTTTTCAAGAGTCTCTCTCCCTGCTCTCTCACCCTAGCGTCGCTAGGGTTTCTTCCTCCATAGGCAGATGGCTGGGGGGAGGGGGTTTGGCCGCCACAAAGTGGTGCCCCGCTCCCCCTCGGCCTCTTCTCGCTCGTCATCAGGAGGGTCTCTTCTTGGGGAGGTGTGTGGGTATGGTGTCTTTGGAGGCAGTGGTCTTCTTCCTCCCTGTCGTTGAGCCCGGCTGTGATGAGTTTCCTATCCCCTTTCTCTTTTACTGGCTTTCTATTTAGATTGTTCTCTTATTTTGTCTATCTCGCTGTTAATCAGCGTTGCTTTCTCTTCTCGTGGTAGATTTTTCTTTCTTGGTCAATTTTTTTGTGGAGTTTGCATGGCAGCAAGTGTGGGAAAAATATCCTTTTGGAACACTATTTTGGTGCAGGTACTCTACCACATATACATACTCAAGTTGAAGGTATTCCTCATAGAAAGTTGCCTTAGCCAGCGAAGGAGAAGAGGGATCTATACATCATTGTCCTTATCAGATTCCAATATGAGTTTTTGTGGTGTTTTGTATCTGTTCTTGATCTTTGTGTGGTCTTTTAGTTTTTTTTCTCCTCATGTAGATTTCGTATGGCTCCTCCATAATGAAATTTGTTTGTTTAACTTCAAAAAAAAAGTATGTCAGGGTTTAACTCTAACCTTGTTTGGTTAATTCCAAATATCCAAGCATACTAACCTCCTAATCATTGGATTAGGGTTTCTAGAGTCAGGGTAGCTAGATTGTGGCATGTTGTTGGTTAAGCTTTAGATTCCACACATCGACCATCATCCACCTAATGAGCATCAACTTGTGAATCTTAATGTTGGGTTCCTTGAGACCATACCTTACAAGGGATAGATAAATGGCAAGTCCATCAATCTTAGGAAAGCATTGCCTATGTAACTTGTCAACAATGATTCATAAAATCTCAGTCCAAAGAATAGGACTAGTGATCTTTATATATTAAAACCCTTTCCTACATCAGTATTTCCAGGCATACTATAAAATGAGGGATGCCAAGTAGATGACCAAACCTTAATCGACTTCATAGTAGTGTGCTTATGGAAGTTCAAGAAGAGGTGCTTAGGTTAACATCTCTCTAAGATGCATCAATACCCATGAGATCATCATACTTCCCCAAGATAAGTTGGTAGTGTGGCTATGAAGGAGGAGGTGCACCATGGTTTCTTTTTGTTGGCTTCTATAGTAGGAAAATCTAACAGAAAAGAAATATGACACCTTTTAATGTTATCATTAGTGGGAAGAGATAGTCATCTTCCAAATGATAGATTTTTCCCAGGGTAGTGATTCATCATCCCTGATCTAAGATCTACCACTTGTGCTAATTGGTCAATTGGTGATCACATACTTTGTTGACTTCATAGAGAATTCCCAAATGGTTAGGAGACCGAACGATCTAGTCAGGCTCATCCAGGATGGATTGAAGTAAGTGTGCTATCTGGTCAACACCTTTGTTATTGAGAGGGTTGCTAAGTGTATCCCAATCCCATCTAGCATTAGAAACCCATAGTTCCTTTACATTACATGTATAAAGAGCAAAGTTGTGCAACGGATTATCACACCAAAGGGTGAACCAGAATGATACATCACTCTTACCAAGGATCCACCTGCGATGTGGATGACTAAAGGAAAGAGCTCCATACACTATTCTAGTATGGGGAGGTGAAGGATCCACACTTTAAAAAACATGGGTAAGACTCGTGTTGGTAATGATAAATGCAAGCATACTTTTGAGAGCAGAAATAAGATCAAATGGATGATCCCTACAAAATCTTCCAACATGCATTGTATAGATAGGCCTTTATAGTGAGATACAGTCGTGTAAGGACCAAGCAGTTATCAATCTTCATAATGAGAACCAAGTGGTACACCATCATGATCTTGTGGGGGGTCCCCCTTTGAATATGAATTTAGCTAGATTTAAAAACTCTTCTTCAATGATCTCCCATGAGGCACGATAGAACTTTAGCCCAAACCCATCGGGTCCTAGCATAGAGGATGCATCCATCTACTACATAGTGTCCATTACCTTTAGCTCAGTAGGGATATATGTAGGGTCATGTTATCATCGAATGAAAATATGGATTCTAGAGCATTGGGGATAGTAGAATAGAAATGCCTACTTTAGAGAAAAAAAATATTGGAAATGTTGGCTAGTCCTCTAGGCAATCAATAAGGGGTCAAAAATCTCTCAATCGTTGTCCATCACCAGCCTATAAACATGTTTATGACTCCTCTTAGTCTTCACTAAAGCATGTAAGAACCATATATTTCTACCACCATCTTGTAGCTAGAAAATCTTGGACTTCTTTTTGCATAGGGACTCCTCTTGTTTGAGAGTAGTCTTCAACTCCTTCTCTGCATCAAGAAAGAGTCTCTCATTAAGAAATATAGGGAGCTTATACATTTTTAAGGTATGAACCACATAATGCTTCCTGTGCAAAATATTCCCAAAAACTTCCTTGTTTCACACCTTCAACTATTTCCTTAGGTTCTTCACTTTAGCAAAAAATCTAAAGGCAGGATGAGTCCAACCATCCATGGTACATCCCTTATCAATAGTGTCCATGCACTCCAGGTGAGACAACCACACTTCCAAGAATGAGGATGGACAATGAGGTGGCTTGTATGCAACATCCCTAAAATAGTTAAGGACGTGACAACATTTGAAACCATGAACATGGTAAGATGGAGAGCATTAGTAGACGGAGCATGATTTCACCATGAAGCATAACAGTACCCCCAATTAAGGCATCAACACTTAGTAGGTGTGTGGTGTTTTTTATCTACCCATGTATATCTATCGCCTTCAAAGGCAATTTTAGAGAAATTGAAATCAGTTGCCTAATGATTGAATCGCATCATGCCTTGCAAATATTTCTCCTTATCACCTATTTTTCCCAAACCTCTCATGACCACATTGAAATTTCTAGCAAGCTCCAACAAATAATCCCCGATAATGGAGTACAAGTTCTTCAGAGAATCTAACAACTCTTGCCCTACATTTTTATGACATTTAACCTAAATCACAATGACAAAAGATGACCCTTCTACACTGTCAGTCAAGTGAAGTTCAAGTGTTGCTGATGGGAACAAAAATATTGTGGATGAAGAGAACAATCTACATACACCCACCCCATTCTGCCCATATCCTCATTATCAGCCAACCAATCAGGCCATATGATATCAATCAACTCTTCAGAATGCTCATCTTGTATGAAAGGCTCTAGAAAGCCAACCAGAATAGGTATGTGCGCTTGTATTACTGACCAAGCACCTTGCGGGTAGAATTACTATTTCTTGCATTATGTCCTAGAAAATTTGTTTTAACATTGTTAGACAGAAGCATTAGGCTCACCACATGAATTCACCAGCTCCCGCTCCTCCATTAGGATTGCCTCCCGTGATCCCATGTGCATTTGTCAAAAAGGTTGTAATCATCATCATCCTTCGGAGGCCAACCCTTAGGAGAACAAACATCCCTAGATTGGTCTAACCCAACACATGATTTTATCTTACCACTACAACTTCTAGCAAAAGGCCTTGAACTATGTTGGTTCCTGGGTTCATATCTGCTTTGAGAGAATCCACCCCCTCCTCATTGGTGCCAGAATTCATGAATGAAGTCACCCACATTCTTGTGTGGAAGAATGTGTCTCCTGACATCTTGTTCGAAGACTTCCCTTCTTGGGGGTTTATCAGCATTCACTAGATTATCTAGGGCCAAAAGAGAGAATCAGGTATCACATTGAGAGCCAGTGGGGTGAGAACATTCACCAACCGGTTGCACACTCCGCACTCCTCAAAGCCTCATTTGGGATTATCAATTTCACCCCAAATTCAGTGAGATTTGTAAATGAGTCAACACTTTCAACCATAGCTACCTTAGCCAGCTTGGCATAGCAACATTGACTAAATAAAGTAACATATATAAACTATGGCACGTCTGCATTAAAGTCTTCCACATGGATCAACACCACAGCTTCATTGTCACTTGCATGCTTTGATATTGAGATTTCCATCAAGCACCTAGAGGAATTGATAACAGCTATGATAGATCTATCATCACAACATGAAATAGGTAGGTCCATAACCCAAAACCAAACTACTTCTTTATCAAATCCCTATACCAGTGCATCCATGGGTCTAAGGATGAGAAAATGATTCAATAGAGTCTTACCATCAAACATCTTAAGGGCGTCAATTGGTGTGTCAAAGAACCCAACAACTTTCATGTTTGCCATTGATGTCTAAACTAAGTTGAGGAAAGGAAAATCCCATCCCACCTACACCCAGGTTTCCAAGAAACCTCCATTATGGATTTCATCACCTTTGTCCTCTTATACCTATTCATTCTATGATTCCAGCACAACCACCACCTTCTACACTACATGTTGGGGTCTTCCTCATGACAACCACAACATAGGCCTCTCGACAATCAGAGCAAAAGCTTCACGGGATCTGAAATCCAATGATGGGGTGAAATAACCACCATATATCTATTGGTGAAATGCCCATGACATAAACATTTGTGGCAGACTTTGACAGTTCTAGCATTAATACTACAAATGGCCCTTGTTAAAGCACCTATAGTAAGACTACACAGGGATATTGTAGTCCATCTTCCTCAGAACTATTTGACCTTCTCTCGTTGTCTTATTCTTGGTCCTTGTCTGGACCATCATCCTGACTAGCGGTGTGAGGTGGGGCCCTGACGCTTATGTTTTTAGGTATGACTACAATCTGTGAACCTGCTCCCTTCTTGAACAAGGGAGAAATGCTTTGTATTTATTCTTCCAGGTCAACTGAATTCAGTGTTGAGTCTTGACGCTTCTAAGTCACGATCCTTCTAGCTCATATGTTATGGGACATTGTCTTCCTAGTACAATCCAAGATAATCACTTATTACTGAACAAACAAAACCATGGCAAAGGTCCCACCTCACTCCTCACTCTTGGGATAGTAGGTGGTTTCAATAGTAGATGAAGGTCAACTCAACCTAGCATGTTGTAGTTCAAGCGGTGGGGTCAACAAATGTCGATGCGCCAGTGGAAATCCTCACACTAGATCAAGTGACAAGGGGTGGGAGAGGCTGAGATGTCACTCTCTTGGGGGAGAAGGAGAGGGAGAGGTTGGGGTTGCAAAGCACCTGGCCCCAGTCACTGAGATTGGAAGTGGAGTCAAAGGATGACTTCTCACTCAACTTCAGCACTTTGAGGATCATCTCGCACAAGTGAGGCAAGGAAGGAAGGACAAGGATGGGTATTTATATCCCTAGAGGAGAGACAAAGGATAGGTCAAAGGCATCATACTATTGTTCAATGATCTTGCATCTTGGTCAGTCTATCATCTCATCAACAGATGGCTCAAACTCTCCATCAATACATGAGGGCAGATACTCCATCAGTAGAACACCTCATCATCTCATTAGTAGACTCAAGAAATGATTCCATTAGTACATGTTGTCAATACAAAGCATTGTCTATAGACACCCACTGGGTTCTTCATTGATGACCACATCAACAATGCATTGATCCATGGTGCAGGATTTTAATCAGTACTCAACCGATAAAAACTCACTTCTCAACCAACCAAGTTTTTGAAGAAAATGTAAAAGGTAGGTCTTCTACCTATGGAAAAGTAGAGCAACCTCAATGGTCCTCAGTTGATGAGAAATAAGGCACATTTTCATCGGTCCTCTACTGTTGGAAGAGCAAAACACTTCCATCATTACTCCAATCGATGAAAGGGTAGAAGGATTTATTAGGTCATTTAAGTACACCCAACCAAGTCAAACAAGAAAGAGACAGAGAGAAAACATGTTGTAGGGAAATACAAGTATAGAGTAAGGAAGCAGAAACAAAAATTTTGTCTATCTATATTCCCATATCAGCAAGATTGCGTCAACTACTGTGAAATAGAAAGGATGGTTTAACGAGTTTATACCTAGTCCTGGAGCAAGTCCAACGACTACAACTCATTGCAATTGAAACTATATTGTAGTTTCTCTTGGATGGTGTCTGTGCAACTCCTAGTCTTCACTGCAGATGGCAGACTCGACAGCTTCTGCGGTGACTTTGCAGTCTTGCCACAGACGATGAATTGGATCAGATTATGTAGTAACTCTTGTGGTCTCCCCACGGACTACAGTCTAACATTACTCTCTTAGCAGTAGACAAAGTACTCATATCTCTAGAGTAGTCCACACAGGCCAACTAGAACTCTTATCGTTCTTGCTACAACATACAGGAAGGAGTTGTCCCTCCCGTTGGCGTACTAGTTACCAACTTTCTCTCCCACAACAATGATCCTCAATTGTTCTCTCCCATCGCTATCCCTCCCTAGTCGGGTAGGACTTACTTGGGCTCTCTTGGTTAACACAACCAAAGAGGACAACAATTGTCAGAGCAACTGATTCTCAATTTTCTATGTTATGTTCTAGGAATCCTCTAGTACCCCTATATTTATAGGTGGGGTTAGGGCCAGGGTTCCCAGTTGGTTTGGGATCTGTGTGGGAGTGGAAGTGACCAGAAGATCTTGAATTTTCACAACATGTGACATCTGAAATTGTCATTTCACATGCAAAATGGTCATCTCACATGTGAGACAGTTGTATGGTATAGCCAGACGGTCGTTTCACCATGTTTCCTAATTGCAAATGAATTTACCAATTCGAATCCAATTAATGCATGACATGACGTCGGTACTAATCCTTGATGCAACTAAATTTCCCCACGAACTGATAAATTTCACACATTATAGATGTGTGTCTCTCTCACCCAAACGGTCATATGGTGAGCCAAGCCAAGTTGGTCGGTTCAACAGAATGAACCAGTCAGTTCACACTTCAGTTTGGGTAAAAGTTAGCCAATTTAAATTTTGACCAGCCTGACAATCCAAATGGCCGTCTCAACACTTGAGACGTTCGTCTGGCACTCCAAAAGTCTATCTCACCCTATGAGCCTATTGGCTGGTGTGTAGTTAGTTGATCCATTGCATGAATTAAGTATCTAAACAATTTAGTAATCAATCCAATCATCATTCAAGATCAAATTCCTCTTCTAGACGAGTTCCTTTGTGTGTGACCCTATAGGTTCCATATCACATTGGCAGTGAATGTCCATAACTAACTTATAACATCAAAAGTAGAGAGCGGTGCCTAGTCACACATTAATCCTACCTAAGTGAATGGAAAGTTAGAGAACAACTTCACCCTATAATTTGTGTAAGGTGTTGTAGTGATTGTATAATTCCTTTGTCTCTGATATCTGAGATGAACTCGAGGCAGGGAATCATCATCCCCTCAATGTCCAATCCATGTTCCTTGAACCAAGAGCATATTTTCTGAGATAATGTGACCTCAATATCCTATATTGATTGACATGTGAATGTGTATGCGTATTTGTTTCTTAGGATCGCCTATCAAGTGGCCAGGATATCAAACTCTAGTAGGAGGGGTAAATCACATCTCTATCACTCACAGTCTATCCCCATGTGCCAAATCTACCCAATCATCACCTTTATGGAAACCCATATTTTATGTTAGTTTGATGATGTCAAAGTATACCCAACAACATGTGATGAGTGCAGTGATTTTAGGTCTAAGAATCACAATCACCATCTTCACTATGAGAGATGAATATGACTACCAATGATGGTTTCCATATGTCACTCTCAAGTTGGATCAATCCGATACATTATTCCCTAACATGTATTTTTATGCTTGGTTTGATATGCCATATCATGAATAATGAGATTCAGTCATCAACTAACCCACACTTCAGTCTTATGTGTTACTAGTGTCTATCTACCTTCCATAGTAACAACTGACTAGGGACATAACAAGAATGTACATACCCTTAACATTCATATGATCTCATTCTCAAACTCATGTACTTGAAGACATACGTCATTGAGTATTGTCATTCTTTAGACATTCATAATGTTTCCTCATTATCTCATAACTGAATGAAACAGAATGAATTGGAAGCTTGCCTTTTTGAGTATTAATCAAATTCTATATGGTATGTGTCATGTCCATCATCACATGATTGGATCTATGGGCAGACCTTACCAACAAACTCACACTTGCACTTAGAGCCAATCACCAATGAATCTCATTCTTAATGATCTAAACATGTCCACCATGTTTTTTCTATGCAAGCAACGAGTTAGAAACACTTTGCTATTAGTCGGTATATTGCATGTTTCTTATCTCTTCGTTGTGAGATGAAACCGCCATAGTACGATCTCATTGTTCATACATAACAAGTATCTCCACTTTTGTCACAATATTCCTAACCTTTTCATCGATGGTTGGAACATATATAAGTTCATCATATGTTCTTCTAGATTCATAATACCACTCTTGTTCTCATAACACAAGTATGCTCAGCTCCTAATGTAGAATAGAATTAATGGCTTATAGTTCAGAACTCTTCCAAAAAACAACTCTTTTCTCTTTGAAATTTAAATATATTTTATATTGTGATCATTTTATGCCATCAGTGTAACTTTTTATATTCAACTTTTCCTTGTTGCTATTAACTAATAATATATCCTTAAGTACCTCTAAAGTATTAGTGGATATCTTTAATGACTTTCCAATAACCCTTATTGGTATTTAATATCATCTTATCATGTCCAATATATGCAAGATTATATGGGATAATCACATTCGTATCATTCATGATAGATCCATTGCTACTGCCTATGGCATCTTAATCATGTGATTTCCATTCTTCATAAGAATTGGAACATATGGTTCATGAGAGACTAATCTGAATTCTCTCTCGTTGAATCTTTTTCGTGTTGAACTCTTTCAACATCTTGCTATTATATGTGCTTAAACTTACGTTGTGAAATTTTCAAGAACTATCTCTATAGGTGTTGATCCTTATCTCATAATGTGTTTCACCTAATCCTTCATTCATGAAGGTGTTTTCATGCCAATTCTCAATATTCATAATATTTAGATGTTATTCCTCATCATATGTGGAATATCCATATATCCCCCCACTAAATCTTTTTGTAATCAAGAGCTCATCTTTTATCTTGATCCAAGTAAAAAGATCCCATTTCCCAGATTGAACTTTGTACTTTATAAACTTTATTTGCATTCTAAAACCTTTTAGGTTGTGTCACATACACATCCTCTTGATCTATTCCCTTTAAGGAATCTGATTTCTATCTTCATATGCAAAATCTCTTAGTCTATTTTAACTACAACAACAAGCATGACAATTGGTAAAAGAAATTTCTATCATGTTCAACAACTTGAACTGATTTGAAAAACCTTTTCAACCAACTTGTCCTTCTCTATTATCCATGTAGGTCTTTACCATAAGACCCAACTGCACCTTATGGGTGTTACCCTTTAGGTGGCACTACCAAGGTCCTACCTTGCTAGTTTACATGGACCTTAAACGACTTTGATCCATTACTCAGATTGTGGTTTTAAATAGATTCTAGTTAACCAGTTGGCTCATCTTGTCATGGCCAACATATCTGAATTGCCAGATTTGCAGTCCTCCAATCTCATATGTGTTCTACTAGAATTTCTTTATTTTGTGTTATATGGTGAACTTAAGATTCCACAACAAGTTGTGATACTCTTAGTTCTCATTGTACCTCTTTTGTTGACCTCAAACATTTTGAGTTCTACTTTTACTCCCACTGATTATTTAGGAACTCGGTTATCCTTTCAACAAAACAATTTTATTGTAGGATTAGGATTAACAGTAACATTCAACAATCATGGTTTATTGATAAACTTTTTCAAGAAACTACTTTCTCAATGTAGGTTTCAATCATTTAGACATATTAGGACTTTCCCATATCATATCATATATGATGTCAAATAAACCATTCAGATGGTACATGATTTAGTGATAGGCATATACACACACACACACACACACACACACACACACACATATATATATATATATATATGTATTTATGAGGATACAAGAAGATTGATAACTATATCATGAATCATCATGGTATAATTCCTTCATTCTGACACATCATCATGTTCAGATGGATTTTACTTGTGATACATTATCACATTTCTTTCGTGAAGGTTCTCAAGGCATTGATGCAAAGTATTTGAACATTTGATCTCATGAAAGTTTCTTAATACTTTCATCTAAGTTATACTTCATTTATAATCTCTCACTTCAAGAGATTTATGTTTCTATTTTATTGAGTACATATCATCATATTACCAGTAAATGAAATGAGTCATATGTGATTATCTATAGCATATATTCCATAAGATCTTCATGCATCACATGTATGAGGTTGTATGGAAAGCTTATCCTCCCACTATATCTAGTGAAGCATGTCATGTCACATTGTGTGTAAATAAAGCTTGCATGTTTCCTTAGGTTCGATAACCAAGGGAATCTAGATAAATATCAATATGTATTCTATACATGCAATTCTTATATGTACGTCCAAGGTGACTATTGCTAATGATAGTATTGAGTTTATCAATTATAATCCTTTGGTATTAGTGTTGTGAATACTCATCTCAAAATATTTCAAACGAATTCCATTTAGATGTTTGGGCATAGCCACACAATATCATATCTTTTGAAATAGAAACATTAATATCTTACTTTATTGATTCGTCATTCTTGTCATACAAGATTTTTAAAGTAAATGTTTCTATTTTCATGGAATAATGAAATAGCAGTTCAACTAACTCTATTACATGCCTATTGGGATAAGATAAATTTAAATATTGACTAAAACTCCAACAACTCTTGCTCTGCCTTGTCCATCTTTGTCCTTCTATGAGAGCTTTTCCTTCTTGTCAGATTATGCACATCAAATATGTCAAATCTCTATTTGGTATCACATACCAAGATGAAGAAGTAATCAAATTTATCTTAAAATGTTTATACTTGAAGTGGAGGCATCATCACCTTCCTTTTTCTTCTTTAGTTCCTTTAACCAAAGTGGGAATTTCTTTTCTGATGTCCAGGATGATGATAATGGTGACATTTGTATCTTTTCTTCACTCCTCCATTTGCTTTGAGATTGAAGGTTTGGGCTTTTGGCCAACTTTAGAACTCTTCTTAGTTTTTCCTTTGCCTTTAGACTTCTCCTTTGTCTTGTTTATCACCATGACATACTTGGGCTTGTCTTTCTTAATATGTCCCTTAGTTGTTCTCAACATGCATAACAACTCTGTCAAACTTGTTCATGTTGTAGTTCATGACAAATTAACTATATGATTCTAGTAGAAACTATAGAATCATGTCAGTGGCCAACTCCTGACCCAAGGGGAATCCCAGTCTAGCAAGGTTCTCCATATACCCAATAATCTTGAGCACATGTGGACCTACTGGATCTCCCTCTTCCATGTTACATTTGAATAGTGCCTTGGAGACATCATACCTTTCTTATCTTGCCAGATCTTGAAACATGTTCTTGAGATGTGTAACCATCTCAATAACATCCATGTTCTCACACTACCATTGCATCTCATAGTTCATGGAGCAAAGAATTAGACATTTGACATCCACAACATCTTCAATGTGCTTCTTGTAAGCATCCCTATCAGCCTTTGGTGCAGTTGGAAGGAGTTCATCTAGTTCTGGCATCTCTAAAACATACAGCTTGTGCTCATGTGTGAGAATGATTCTTAACTTACTAAACTAGTCATGAAAGTTGTTCCCATTCAGCTTGTCCTTCTCAAGGATTGATCACAGAGAAAAGTGATTGCTGTTTTGATTCTATACAAGAATTTGCAATTTTTTCAAAACTCATTTTTATTTGATTTGATTAAAATTTTGGTGATATTAATTAGGTCTTTAATTAATTACTATTCTTGTTATTTTGTTCAAAGTGGTAACCCTTAAGTATCAATTTGGAGAACTGTAGCAAACAATTTTCTAATGAGCCAAGATCCAAGATGATTCAACTATGACCCGACCAACATCAGCATACATAGTCAACCATCAAGGTAGAAAACTTTTTCCAATTGCAACATATGCAATTCTTGATAGATGATATACACAACTCTTTTCCATAATCATCTTTATTCTTCTGGGCTTAGACGCTCTAACAATCACCAGTTAAACCTGACCCAATAGCCAATACGATAATAATGTACCCAGTTTTGGAAGAACCTACATTAGTACCATCACACTTCCATGAGGTGCACCACACTTTTGATAACACCCAAATCTACGCATATTATCTATGCATTTTATCTATAGTTTCATGTCACTTTAGTCTTAATTTGCCTTAAATAAACCATTTTTCTTATCTCCTTGTAATTTATGCCCTTTTATAAATAAAGACCGCTCAACTAGCCAATTTTGGGACTTGCAGGCGCCGGACCTGAGAAGACATCTTTACTCCATGATTTCTCCCCAAGTCCACACGTTTTTGCAGCAGCAAAGTCTACACCACAGTCGCGGTCCACATGGCCTCGACCGCAACCGTGGCCAGGACGCACACCGCGACCGCGGTCCTCACCATTGCCACAACCGTGACCGCGGTCCACATGGCCTCGATCGTGACCGCGGCCAGGACGCACACTGCGACCGCGACTGAACTAACTGTGACTGCAGTTTACACCTTGACCATGGTGCCCAACCCCAGCCAAGGTGATCATCCAGCCTCAACCACGATCACGGAAGGCACCTCGGCCGCATAACCATGATGAGAGGTCCTCGCCAATACCGTGGTAGTTGAAGTCGCGATCTAGTTCAGAGCCGCGATCACACCGCCTATAAATACATGTCCCTCTCCACCTAAAGAGGGGTTCAGATCTGGGGTGTTTTTTCAGCAATTGGTCTTGACCCAGTGACATTCCTGGAGCATCGTGGGAGAGTCTGGAGGACCAAAGGGGTCGAAGTGCTCATTCTACACCTGTCTCTTCAGCATGCTTTCATCTTCCACCACTTTTCCACCTCCAACCACAGACCGATCTGCTGTTTGGGGAGGATCTAGAGAGGAAGGAGGCCAAGGTGTCTGAATGACCAAGGAGGAGGGCCTAAAAGACGAGATCCATCCTTTACGGAGGCTAAGGAGTGAGAGCCACCTCTCCTCTACGAGATTAATCTCTTCTTCTTCCTCCTTATTTCTTCTGTTCCCCTTGGTGTCTTATACAACGATGTTCTTCCATATTTGTTCGGGGCCAACTATGCTTGTCCATGGCTAGTTGGGCTCTTTCCTGGCTATGTAGCCCGTTTTGGGCATGTTTATGATCTTTTACCTAAGGAAAGTAATCTTATTCCATATTTATATTATGTTGCTTGTTTTATCTTCTCTCTTTGGTTATGATTGCTAGATTGGTTGATCTCTTTCTAGTTTGAACTGTTATTTCTGCCTATATCAAGAGATCCGTTATAGGAATAGATGAGAGTTGGTAGTTTGGATCGGAATCTGAGAGGAGGAAGATCCAAGGTTTTTTGTTCCTAACATCCCAGAATATCCTAAGACCCGAGAGGGAACTTAGCATATTCCAAGGTGTTGATATGTCATTCCTCGAGAGAGGGTCGATGACATATTGTTGATGGTTTTAGTCACACATCACGAGAGCGAGTGGGACGACCCACAGGAACAGACACGACAATGTGTACTATATTTGGATATAGATGCTTGCTTAGGTGTTCAAGGGTTGTCTACACCCGAGAACGGGTGCATAGATTGCCTAGGTTGCCGTTACATAGCCAAGAACTCCTTCTCTCTTGTTTAGTAGAACCACAAGCGTTATTTTATTTTGTTTTCTTTTCTTTAATTTGTTTTAAATCGTGACAACCCGTTGGACTAGTTCTAGCTCCATACTTTTATCAACTATTTCTTTTGGCTTATCTGACCCAAGAACGAGATCTGCGGCATCCTAAACGTCACCATGTCCCTGTGTTCGACCCCGTATATCTACTTCGACCCAATAATAAAAGTTGTGGGTGTCTTAGAAGGTTTCAGGTTATAAATTTAAAACTTCCGACTCAATTCTGGGATGATCAACTTTTTGGCATCGTTGTCGGGGAACGTGGTCTTCCACGTTTACACGCCTAGCAGATTTTTGTTCTTTCATTTTAAGCCTTTATATATATGCATAGTTTTTCTTATGTTTTAAACATACTTGTTCATATATACTGAATCCCTTTCCTTTTTCTTATACTTTTTCAGCCATGGATCTTGCTTCGGTGAGACAAGTTATTTTGTCCACCTATCCTCCTGAATTTTTCCACAGTTTCGACTGCTGGAAATTAATTGAAGGCTAGAGTTAGGACTTAAGCATTGTTCGTTTTCCCTAATTTTTTTCCTTATCTTACGGCTTCACTCTCGAGCTGCTTCTTTTGGGGTTTAGCTAGAACCGCGACCGCGGTTTCTGAGAGGACCGCAATCGTGGCATGGCGGCAAGACCGCGAACGCGGTCTAGTTGCCTAGAACTGCGATTGTAGTCTCACTTGAGTGAGGCCACGACCGCAGTTATGAAATCCCAGGGGAAGCTTTTTAGGCCAAGTCTGAACAACATGTCGGGCTGTATACGAGTTTTTGACCGACTGTTGCCCCTTTTGACCGAGCTTTTTCTGCTTTTTCTAGTTTTTTCAGCGTTTTGTCTGTTGCTTCTAGTGTTCCACGCGAGGGAGAGGCCTGATGATGGGCTATAAATACCCCTACGATCATGGCGTTAACCCCTTCCGCCCTTGCCACTGATGTCCCATCTCTGCTTTGCTTTCTGCCTATTTTCCTCCTCCTTGCTCCAGTCGTAGGGCGGCAGGGAAGGAGTGTGCATGTCAACACAGTGGCGGCAACCGTGACTAGACCGCCCCCGCGGTTGTTAGTCAGTGACCCTGCAACTCATCGGCTGAGCGCCCTAGGCAGCGCCTATCTCGGAGGGTTAGAGAAGGATACTGATCTTTGAGATCGCAGTTCGTCAGATCTCGGTCGCCTGCACAACTGCGATCGTAGTGATACAGACGTCGAGGTTGCAGTATCCCTGGATACACCGCGATCGTAGCTCCACAAACTGCGAGCAGCTAAGTCACTGTGCCTTAACCTTGGACGGTGGTCGCGGTCTTCTATATCACGATCGCGGTCTCCATCTAAGTCGTGGCCCACTTTGCAGACTGATTCAGTGTGTTTTTTAGGATCTCCTTCGCCGTCAGCCACATTCAAGGTTACCAGGTCTACGTTTAATATATCGATATCATGGATGCCATGAAGAGTGGTTTCAAAAAGCTCAAGAAGTCCATGACCAGGAAGAAAGGGGAGGGGAGCTTAGCTTCACCATCAAATTACGGGAGCCCCTACCCACAACATCCCTCCCAAACTATGAACCCGATATATGAAGATGAAGTTATGCTTTGCACATCGGGGTTCGGTTCGCAAGATTTTGGCTCTGGTTTCCGCAGTCTCATTGGCACACCTATGGATACCCACAGTAGAGGGTCAGTACAAGAGGCATTACGAGAGAGTATAGAGACAGGGCGACGTGACGCTGAACTCCAAACCTCGACTGGGTATCAACACGGTCTGAAGGCTCTTCATAGAGCCTCATCCACGGGAGATCACTGCCGACAGTCTGCAGAGCGTTCAATTTTCTTATGACGGTGTAACATACTCGATTCTAGACACATAGGCTAATTTCCCATTCTTCTAGGCCCCTAATTGATTAGATGGATATCCAAAATCCCTTGTCCCCTTTCTTTACTTGGCTACCTTTCAATGTCTATATTTTGTTGTAATGGCATAGATCAAACCATATTAGGATCTGATAGCCCTAATTGACTCTTTCGAATCTCATGAACATGAAATCTTTGAATGTCATAACCCTGATACTTGAAGGATGAGAATTGGTGGATACTAATATTAAACTATAGCCTCAACCATTATTTAACATCCTAGAATAACCGTGGAATATTAGAGTGAGGAATGTGGAAGGTTTCACCATAATTGATCATTAGTCTACGATCATTACATCCAGTGAATGATTTATGAACTATGGTTAAATAATAGCTAAGGTAACCTCAAAACCAAAATCTAAGTTCATAATCAGGTTCCTCATAGCTTAATTAGTCAACCCTCAAAATTTGGGGTCATTTGGACATCAAATGCACCCTTAACTAGACCCTAATAGTTTCTATATACTTTTACCCTAAGGTTTGGTCGATTTATTGAATTATTTTGGTCACAGCCGGACCAAGGTGCTGGACCGGGTTTATTTCCGGTCTTTTTGTTTTGGGTAGCGGGACCTAGTCGTCCCCTACCTCCCGCTTTCTCACTCGTGCAAGATGAACAATGCTAGAGTTATACCGTTGGCTGCTCTCGCACACTGGGTTGGTCCTTTCAATGCAATTTCTTCGCCAACGAACTCCACACGTCTTCGCGAGCAAGCCGACCACTTATTCGGCCCCCATCGAACCCTAAGGCAAAAACACCTATTTCTACCCAAACGGCAGCATTTGTGCTGCTTTCGGAAACCCCCGCTCTGGCGCACCGTTTCTCATCTCCCACTCCAGAAACCTTCACCGGCGGCCCCTCTTGCTTTCTCTGCTGTTGATTGCTTGCGTGGGTGCCTTGGAGCTACTGTCGGCACTGATCTCCTTCTCCGGTGAGGAAGGCAAGTAGCGAACGGAATCCTCCTCCTCGGTTCAATCACTCATGAGGTAACCATACAGGACCCCCTGTCTTTCTTTCTGTGTATTCATCTCGCCACAGTTTTTCCTGGTTTGTTCGATCGATGAGCGTTGTCGTCCTCCCTATTCAGAACTCACCTCAGCAATAGGAACCTCGACCTCTGGACCTCGGAGATCCTGACAATCTCAACGAGAGGTCTTGGTGTAGAATCCTGGTGTGTTTTGCAATGATAACTACTCGATATCGAATGTTTTGGATCTTTGTTTAGCCGCGGGTTGCTCGTCCTCACTGGTCCCCAGTAATTCACATTTTGGACCACTGACCCCGCTACAATCCCACACATATACTCACCTACGTAATCCTATCTATTACTACCTGGTGTTCCCGACTCTTCCCTTAGTTTGTTGGATGACCATTCTTCTGGTCATCCTTATGGCCTTCACCGAAGGGAGGGCCATCTGCTTTCAATGTCCACAGACTTGGAACACTACTCTTCCTTGTTCAGTCACAACTGCACAGACTCGCCCATATCATACTATCCAGGGTCTCGACAAGCTTGACTCAAGGTGGAAGACCTGGTATAGATCCCTCGAAGTTGAGTCTGGGAGTTGAAGTCCTGAATCTCACCCATGGCACAAGAGATGTAGGCCAATCCCTGGGATGAAAACCCAGTATCGGCCATGGGCAGATTCTTCCTGCCATGCCTGACCATGGGTATATATGTCTTTTTCCTATATTTGACTCATCTTTGACCTTGAATAATGTGAATGCATATTACTATGGTGCTGGGTGACGCCCTATTTGATATTTGTCTTTCATTCGAGGGTATTTTGGTCAATTTGCAATTCATTTTCCTTTTAAGCAATAAATGATTATAACTTATAAAAATCATAACTAATTATTGGTTCAGTAGAAAAATACAAATAAATATGTTTTGAGATCAGAAAAATACGACTGATTTATTAGGACAGGTTTCACGACTAGATTTCCAACCGACAGTAGGGTCAATTTCTAAGCTAGGGATTTAATGCATATTATATTAATCGAATGCACATATATTGTTATTAGGTTGAGACAACCCTGACCCTGATATTAGGAGGTGTTATTGAATATGTAGGACTGATCCTAAGGTATGTACATCCTCTATTTTATTTTGGGCATTATTTGACTGAACCTACATTTCTTTAATGAGGCATCTCTTGAACCATCAATATTATTTAAAATCCAATTGTTGGACATTCATACTTTCTGCTTTTGATTCATATAAATTTATGTGATTGCTGGAATATTCATTTATAATGGGTCTTTGGACCCCTCCTATGATTTCCATTTTATGTCAAATTGACTAAAATGTTAGTCTTTCCACTCTATTTATGCATGCTACGTGTTTGACTAGAATATCTAGAATAGTGGTACTTATGTACAACCATACTTATATAGGGCATGTGTATTCCACCCGGGGTGTGCTTTTCCACCCTTATTTCTTTTAGGCCATGATCCTATGGTGTTATGGCCCTGTTTTAGGTATATTTAGTCTACATTGTTATGCATGTAAATATTCTTTGTTTTAATATGAATCTATGGATGAATGTTATGGCAAGACACTCTTTTAGTATCATGGTTGTAATGTGAAATTTTATATGCCTCATTTCTTTTGTTACTTTTCTCTTGAACAAACCTAATTGCAAATAGCCCCCTTTTCTTGTGGGAACATCTCATTTAGCTCTTATAACCCTATATAATGCCCAAATTGTTTATATATGTACATACTCAGCCTTTGCTGACCTCTTTGTTGTTTCCTATGTTCTAGGTGATGTTCCCTTCCACCCAGGTTTAGGTACATTGGAAGACAAGAGCTCAAAAAGATCACTAACACGACATGAACTTAAGGATAGCTTGGAGTGGCTGGGCTACCCTCTGCTACCGGCTTTAGTTGTACTAGTTCAAGTTTTTTGTAAAATCACCTATTATGGTGAGGAACAATTATATAAATGAATTATGAAGTGACTTTGTAATAGTTTTGTTTCCGCTACTTTATTATTACATGGCTCTTGTACTATATCACCTGAGTGGATCCCCTTTCGGGTTTCACTCTTTACAAAATGGTATCAGAGCCAAAGCAGTCGGTAACTTGACTATTTCAAGTTATCCTTGGTTGACCCTTAAGTAGATTGGTGACCCTTAGAGGTTATCGATAAACCTATTTCCTACTAGTCAATATCAAGTAAGGTTTTCAACCCCTGCCTAATTTGGTCACTTGTACTCCTCAACCCACCTATGAGAATGTGAGTTAGTCCTTAGTAACCCTTAACGCCCACACCTTCTTTATGGAGGTGGGATAAAGCTACATCGAACTGACTTTTGTAGTGTTTGGTTTACATCTCATAATTTTCTAGGATATTAGCCTAGGAGCTATGAAGTGCAGATTGGCTTAATTAATCATAGATCATCATATTTTAGTTCTCACCTTAAATCCCTTTACCTTTGTTGTTCTCTAGCACACCTTGCATACACCTATTATGGGGGTGCTGAGAACACATGAGCTATAAATATAAAATTTTTGATGTAAATCTTAGGAGTTTAGATGTTTCCTTGTTACTAAGTGATGGTATGAACGAGCTTAGTTATTGTTAGGCATGCCTTGTCTTCAATGTGAAGAATAACAACATAGGTTTGTCCCAAAACCACTTATCTAAGGTTTGGATACCATGTTTGATTAGTTTTTATGCCCCATACATGAGGTTTAGTGGGTGGAAACTATTAAGTTTTGTATAATATTCTTAGGAGTTTGCCTCTCTCGCCCCCATGGTGCAATTATGTTACCCAGTGAATGATGTTATTGGTAAATTTACTATATAATTCATCTTGTCTTTTGATGGGACTACAGTTGTAAATCGTCAAGTGTAGAAGGAACACATATACCTTACTATAATTATTGGAGGATCATATGACTCCCTTAGGTCTTGCGATGAGGTTGTGTCAATTATGCTTAAGAGTGATATGGGGAATGGCAGATGTCTTACCTCGTTAAGGTTTGCTGAATTTGACCATGCGTAATAGGATACACTTCTCCCTCCCATGTAAAGGTGTAGTCAAATGCCCTATGCAATGTCTGAAGGATTAGGCCCCTTTTAATAAAAGGATGTGATGATAAATAATAGTATGTGTGTTGTATTGTGATAGGTGGTTGACTTGGTTCTCTGGTTGATTTTGGTGCCAATTTTGAATTTTTCACTGCAAGTTTTGCATCGTCAAACTAATTTTCATTATTAATATATATTTACAAAAGAAAAAATTTCAGATTTTATCGATGGTTTTTGGAACCAAGTCACCACCACAAGAAAGTTGAGTAGTAGAGAATCTCTTTAGTGAAGAACCTTGTTTGGCATGTTCAACCCTAATACCCAAGGCCTAAGACCGACATAGTTAGTTTCAAATATATATATCATATCTAGCAGATCCACCCTTTTCCCCTCTAGGCTATGCCCTAAGTTATAGTTTAAGCCTTTTAAGGGGTGGAGTCTCGTATGATTATTCCTTAGGAATCAAACTAACTTGAGGAATAATCAGGATTAATAATAGCTACAATAAGTAAAACTTGGATAACTCCTAGTAATAATGTCAAACATATGTAGAGGCTACCAAACTGAGAATTTCATAGGAGCCTTGCTGATCATACCGTCCTACATGTTACTTTGATGATTAAAATGGATCTTAAAATTTTATCTTGAGTTATCCTTGAAGGGTGTATTTAAGACAGATAGGGGTAAAAGTCAAATTTCACTAAAGCTCAAATTAATATCATATACCCCAGATTGCTAATAATTAAGTGGTGAGGATGACTATACAGTATAGGCTAGGGTGAACATGCTAAGTATGATGGCATTTCTAAACTTTTCCCTTGAGACCATGATGAATAGAAGTGTAAAGGGATTGAATACACATTAGTCAAATCATGTCTACTGTAATGTGTAAAGTTAGCTCATGAATGAGAAATTCAATAAGTTGCATACAACACACAATAGTGTTGATGTAGGAATAAGAAAACTCGTTGGAAAAACAAATCCCTAAACTTACACCCCAACCCTAATGTGCCTATTAAAGTATATGTGTTGTCCTTGTTATGTGACACATCATAATTTGACCCCCTGATAAAATCTATATATAAGACTTGATTTAAGATATAACCCTAATACAGAAGGAAAACAAGACATATATGCACGTCTTATTATAAATAATATTATTGATATGTTGATGTTGGTGGTGATGATGATGTTGTTGTTGATGATGATGATGAGGATGATTATGATGATGATAATGTTGATAATTATGATGAGTAGGAGTAGGTGATGATGTCAGTGATATTGATAAAGAGGATGGTGAGTAGATGATAATGATGATGTTGTTATTTTGATGATGATGATAACAAGAGAAATTATGTGGATCATGATCAAAGAATGGCAAAACTATGATATCATTGTAGGTAGCCCTTGGATACAAATTGTTGGACATAATCCTAGGTCCTGTTGTAACTTTTCTAGCCCGAAATCTATCATAATCAAATTATGGATGCATGACACATGGAGACATATAGTTTAACCTTCACAGTAGACAATAAGTGTGACATGAGTAGTATGTTATGACCCCCTACATTAAGTACACTAGAAATTTATGACTTGGTTAAAAGTATAACTTGGTATACCATACCACAACTGGATAGATTTCGGGGACAAAATCCTCTTTAAGGGGTGGAGTGTTGTAACATACTCGATTCTAGACACATAGGCTAATTTCCCATTCTTCTAGGCCCCTAATTGATTAGATGGATATCCAAAATCCCTTGTCCCCTTTCTTTACTTGGCTACCTATCAATGTCTATATTTTGTTGTAATAGCATAGATCAAACCATATTACGATCTGATAGCCCTAATTGACTCTTTCGAAACTCATGAACATGAAATTTTTGAATGTGATAACCCTAATACTTTAAGGATGAGAATTGGTGGATACTAATATTAAACTATAGCCTCAACCATTATTTAACATCTTAGAATAACCGTGGAATATTAGAGTGAGGAATGTGGAAGGTTTCACCATAATTGATCATTAGGCTATGATCATTACATCCAGTGAATGATTTATGAACTATGGTTAAATAATAGCTAAGGTAACCTCAAAACCCAAATCTAAGCTCATAATCGGGTTCCTCATAGCTTAATTAGTCAACCCTCAAAATTTGGCGTCATTTGGACATCAAATGCACCCTTAACTAGACCCTAATAGATTCTATATACTTTTACCCTAAGGTTTGGTCGATTTATTGAATTATTTCGGTCACAGCCGGACCAAGGTGCTGGACCGGGTTTATTTCCGGTCTTTTTGTTCGAGGTAGAGGGACCTGGTCATCCCCTACCTCCCGCTTTTTCGCTCGCACAAGATGAATAGCGCTACAGTTATACCGTTGGCTTCTCTCGCACACTGGGCTGATCCTTTCAATGTGATTTCTTCACCAACGAACTCCACACGTCTTCATGAGCAAGCCGATCCCTTATTCGTCCCCCATCGAACCCTAAGGCGAAAATGCCTATTTCTACCCAAACGACAGCATTTGTGCCCCTTTCGGAAACCCCCACTCCGGTGCACCGTTTCTCATCTCCCACTCCAGAAACCTTCACCGGCGGCCCCTCTTGATTTATCTATTGTTGATTGCTTGGATGGGTGCCTTGGAGCTACTGTCGGCACTGATCTCCTTCTCCGGTGAGGACAGAAAGTAGCGAACAGAATCCTCCTCCTCGGTTCAATCACTCATGAGGTAACCATACATGACCCCCTGTCTTTCTTTCTGTGTATTCATCTCGCCATAGTTTTTCCTGGTTTGTTCGGTCGATGAGTGTTGCCGTCCTCCCTGTTCAGAACTCACCTCAGCAAGAGGAACCTCGACCTCTGGACCTCGGAGATCCTGACAATCTCAATGAGAGGTCTTGGTGTAGAATCCTGGTGTGTTCTGCAATGATAACTACTCGATATCGAATGTTTGGGATCTTTGTTTTACCACAGGTTGCTCGTCCTCATTGGTCCCAAGTAATTCACCTTCGGGACCACTGACCCCGCTGCAATCCCACACATATACTCACCTACACAATCCTCTCTGCTACTACCTGGTGTTCCCGACTCTTCCCTTAGTTTGTTGGATGAACATTCTTCTGGTCGTCCTTCTGGCCTTCACCGAAGGGATGACCATCTGCTTTCGATGTCCACAGACTTGGAACACTAGTCTTCCTTGTTCAGTCACCACTGCACAGACTCTCCCATATCATACTATCCAGGGGTCTCGATGAGCTTGACTCAAGGTGTAAGACATGGTACAGATCCCTCGAAGTCAAGTCTGGGAGCTGAGGTCCTGAATCTCGCCCATGGCACAAGAGATGTAGGCCAATCCCTGGGATGAAAACCCAGTATCAGCCATGGGCAGATTCTTCCTGTCATGTCTGACCATGGGTATATATGTCTTTTTCCTATATTTGACTCATCTTTGACCTTGAATAATGTGAATGCATATTACTATGGTGCTGGGTGACGCCCTGTTTGATATTTGTCTTTCATTCGAGGTTATTTTGGTCAATTCGCAATTCATTTTCCTTTTAAGCAATAAATGATTGTAACTTATAAAAATCATAACTAATTATTGGTTCAGTAGAAAAATACAAATAAATATGTTTTTGAGATTAGAAAAATATGACTGATTTATTGGGACAAGTTTCTCGACTAGATTTCCAACCGACAGTAGGGTCAATTTCTAAGCTAGGGATTTAATGCATATTATATTAATCGAATGCACATATATTGTGATTAGGTTGAGACAACCCTGACCCTGATTTTAGGAGGTGTTATTGAATATGTAGGACTGATCATAAGGTATGTATATCCTCTATTTTATTTTTGGCATTATTTGACTGAACCTACATTTCTTTAATGAGGCATCTCTTGAACCATCAATTTTATTTAAAATCCAGTTATTGGACATTCATACTTTTTGCTTTTTATTCATATAAATTTATGTGATTGTTGGAATATTCATTTATAATGGGTATTTGGACCCCTCCTTCTATGATTGCCATTTTATGTGAAATTGACTAAAATGTTAGTCTTGCCACTCTATTTATGCATGCTACATGTTTGACTAGAATATCTAGAGTAGTGGTACTTATGTACAACCATACTTATATAGGGCGTGCGTATTCTGCCCGGGGTGTGCTTTTCCACCCTTATTTCTTTTAGGCCATGATCATATGGTGTTATGGCCCTGTTTTAGGTATATTTAGTCTACATTGTTATGCATGCAAATATTCTTTGTTTTAATATGAATCTGTGGATGAATGTTGTGGCAAGACACTCTTTTATTATCATGTTTGCAATGTGAAACTTTATATGCCTCATTTCTTTTGTTACTTTTCTCTTGAACAAACCTAATTGCAAATAGCCCCCTTTTCTTGTGGGAACATATCATTTAGCTCTTATAACCCTATATAATTCCCAAATTGTTTTATATATGTACATACTCAGCCTTTCCTGACCTCTTTGTTGTTTCCTATGTTCTGGGTGATGTTCCCTTCCACCCAGGTTTAGGTACATTGGAAGACAAGAGCTCAAAAAGATCACTATTACGACATGAACTTAAGGATAGCTTGGAATGGCTGGGCTACCCTCTGCTACCGGCTTTAGTTGTACTAGTTCAAGTTTTTTTGTAAAATCACCTATTATGGTGAGGAACAATTATATAAATGAATTATGAAGTGACTTTGTAATAGTTTTGTTTCCGCTGCTTTATTATTACATGGCTCTTGTACTATATCACCTGAGTGGATCCCCTTTCGGGTTTCACTCTTTACAAAATGGTATCAGAGCCAAAGCAGTCGGTAACTTGACTATTTCAAGTTATCCTTGGTTGACCCTTAAGTAGATTGGTGACCCTTAGAGGTTATCGATAAACCTATTTCCTACTAGTCAATATCAATTAAGGTTTTCAACCCCTGACTAATTTGGTCACTTGTACTCCTCAACCCACCTATGAGAATGTGAGTTAGTCCTTAGTAACCCTTAACACCCACACCTTCTTTATAGAGGTGGGATAAAGCTACATCGAATTGACTTTTGTAGTGTTTGGTTTACATCTCATAATTTTCTAGGATATTAGCTTAGGAGCTATGAAGTGTAGATTGACTTAATTAATCATAGATCATCATATTTTAGTTCTCACCTTAAATCCCTTTACCTTTGTTGTTCTCTAGCACACCTTTCATACACCTATTATGGGGGTGCTGAGAACACATGAGCTATAAATATAAAATTTTCGATGTAAATCTTAGGAGTTTAGATGTTTCCTTGTTACTAAGTGATGGTATGAATGAGCTTAGTTATTGTTAGGCATGCCTTGCCTTCAATGTGAAGAATAACAACATAGGTTTGTCTCAAGACCACTTATCTAAGGTTTGGATACCATGTTTGATTAGCTTTTATGCCCCATACATGAGGTTTAGTGGGTGGAAGCTATTAAGTTTTGTATAATATTCTTAGGAGTTTGCCTCTCTCGCCCCCATGGTGCAATTATGCTACCCAGTGAATGATGTTATTGGTAAATTTACTATATAATTCATCTTGTCTTTAGATGGGACTGCAATTGTAAATCGTCAAGTGTAGAAGGAACACATATACCTTACTATAATTATTGGAGGATCATATGACTCCCTTAGGTCTTGCGATGAGGTTGTGTCAATTATGCTTAAGAGTGATATGGGGAATGGCAGATGTCTTACCTCGTTAAGGTTTGATGAATTTGACCATGCATAATAGGATACACTTCTCCCTCCCATGTAAAAACATAGTTGAGGTGTAGTCAAATTCCCTATGCAATGTCTGAAGGATTAGGCCCCTTTTAATAAAAGGATGTCATGATAAATAATAGTATGTGTGTTGTATTGTGATAGGTGGTTGACTTGGTTCTCTGGTTGATTTTGGTGCCAATTTTGAATTTTTCACTGCAAGTTTTGCATCGTCAAACTAATTTTCATTATTAATTTATATTTACAAAAGAAAAGTTTTCAGATTTTATCGATGGTTTTTGGAACCAAGTCACCACCACAAGAAAGTTGAGTAGTAGAGAATCTCTTTAGTGAAGAACCTTATTTGGCATGTTCAACCCTAATGCCCTAGGCCTAAGACCGACATAGTTAGTTTCAAATATATATATCAGATCTAGCGGATCCACCCTTTTTCCCCTCTAGGCTATGCCCTAAGTTATAGTTTAAGCCTTTTAAGGGGTGGAGTCTCGTATGATTATTCCTTAGGAATCAAACTAACTTGAGGAATAATCAGGATTAATAACAGTTACAATAAGTAAAACTTGGATAACTCCTAGTAATAATGTCAAACATATGTAGAGGCTACCAAACTGAGAATTTCATAGGAGCCTTGTTGATCATACCGTCCTACATGTTACTTTGATGATTAAAATGGATATTAAAATTTTATCTTGAGTTATCCTTGAAGGGTGTATTTAAGACAGATAGGGGTAAAAGTCAAATTTCACTAAAGCTCAAATTAATATCCTATACCCCAGATTGCTAATAATTATGTGGTGAGGATGACTATACAGTATAGGCTAGGGTGAACATGCTAAGTATGATGGAATTTCTAAATTTTTCCCTTGAGACCATGATGAATAGAAGTGTAAAGGGATTGAATACACATTAGTCAAATCATGTCTACTGTAATGTGTAAAGTTAGCTCATGAATGAGAAATTCAATAAGTTGCATACAACACACAATAGTGTTGATATAGGAATAACAAAACTCGTTGGAAAAACAAAACCATAAACTTACAGCCCAACCCTAATGCACCTATTAAAGTATATGTGTCGTCCTTGTTATGTGACACATCATAATTTGATGCCCCCTGATAAAAACTATGTATAAGACTTGATTTAAGATATAACCCTAATACAGAAGGAAAACAAGACATATATGCACATCTTACATAAAGTGACTATTATAAATAATATTATTGATATGTTGATGTTGGTGGTGATGATGATGTTGTTGTTGATGATGATGATGATGAGGATGGTGATGATGATGATAATGTTGATAATGATGATGATGAGGAGTAGGTGATGATGTCGGTGATATTGATAAAGAGGATGGTGAGTAGATGATAATGATGATGTTGTTATTTTGATGATGATGATAACAAGAGAAATTATGTGGATCATGATCAAAGAATGGCAAAACTATGATATCATTGTAGGTAGCCCTTGGATACAAATTGTTGGACATAATCCTAGGTCTTGTTGTAAATTTTCTAGCCCAACATCTATCATAATCAAATTATGGATGCATGACACATGGAGACATATAGTTTAACCTTGAGAGTAGACAATAAGTGTGACATGAGTAGTATGTTATGACCCCCTACATTAAGTACACTAGAAATTTATGACTTGGTTAAAAGTATAACTTAGTATACCATACCACAACTGGATAGATTTCGGGGACGAAATCCTCTTTAAGGGGTGGAGTGTTGTAACATACTCGATTCTAGACACATAGGATAATTTCCCATTCTTCTAGGCCCCTAATTGATTAGATGGATATCCAAAATCCCTTGTCCCCTTTCTTTACTTGGCTACCTATCAATGTCTATATTTTGTTGTAATAGCATAGATCAAACCATATTACGATCTGATAGCCCTAATTGACTCTTTCGAATCTCATGAATAGGAAATTTTTGAATGTGATAACCCTAATACTTCAAGGATGAGAATTGGTGGATACTAATATTAAACTATAGCCTCAACCATTATTTAACATCCTAGAATAACCGTGGAATATTAGAGTGAGGAATGTGGAAGGTTTCACCATAATTGATCATTAGGCTATGATCATTACATCCAGTGAATGATTTATGAACTATGGTTAAATAATAGCTAAGGTAACCTCAAAACCTAAATCTAAGCTCATAATCGGGTTCCTCATAGCTTAATTAGTCAACCCTAAAAATTTGGCATCATTTGGATATCAAATGCACCCTTAACTAGACCCTAATAGATTCTATATACTTTTACCCTAAGGTTTGGTCGATTTATTGAATTATTTCGGTCACAGCCGGACCAAGGTGCTGGACCGGGTTTATTTCTGGTCTTTTTGTTTGAGGTAGAGGGACCTGGTCATCCCCTACCTCCCGCTTTCTCGCTCGCGCAAGATGAATAGCGCTACAGTTATACCGTTGGCTTCTCTCGCACACTGGGCTGATCCTTTCAATGTGATTTCTTCACCAACGAACTCCACACGTCTTCATGAGCAAGCCGATCCCTTATTCAGCCCCCATCGGGTTCCTCATATCTTAATTAGTCAACCCTCAAAATTTGGGATCATTTGGACATCAAATGCACCCTTAACTAGACCCTAATAGATTCCATATACTTTTACCCTAAGGTTTGGTCGATTTATTAGATTATTTTGGTCACAGTCGGACCAAGGTGCTGGACTGGGTTTATTTCCGGTCTTTTTGTTCTGGGTAGCGGGACCTGGTCGTCTCCTACCTCCCGCTTTCTCACTCGCGCAAGATGAACAACGCTAGAGTTATACCGTTGGCTGCTCTCGCACACTGGGCAGATCCTTCCAACGCGATTTCTTCGCCAACGAACTCCACATGTCTTCACAAGCAAGCCGATCCCTTATTCGGCCCCCATCGAACCCTAAAGTGAAAATGCCTATTTCTACCCAAACGGAAGCATTTGTGCCCCTTTTGGAAACCCCCACTCTGGCGCACCGTTTCTCATCTCCCACTCGAGAAACCTTCACCGGCGGCCCCTCTTGCTTTCTCTGTTGTTGATTGCTCGCGTGGGTGCCTTGGAGCTACTGCTGGCACTGATCTCCTTCTCTGGTGAGGACGGAAAGTAGCGAACGGAATTCTCCTCCTCGGTTCAATCACTCGTGAGGTAACCATACAGGACCCCCTGTCTTTCTTTCTATGTATTCATCTCGCCACAGTTTTTCCTGGTTTGTTCGGTCGATGAGCATTGTCGTCCTTACTGTTTGGAACTCACCTCAGCAAGCGGAACCTCGACCTCTGGACCTCGGAGATCCTGACAATCTCAACGAGAGGTCTTGGTGTAGAATCCTGGTGTGTTCTGCAATGATAACTACTCGATATCGAATGTTTGGGATCTTTGTTTTACCGCAGGTTGCTCGTCCTCACCGGTCCACAATAATTCACCTTCTGGACCACTGACCCCGCTGCAATCCCACACATATACTCACCTACGCAATCCTCTCTGCTACTACTTGGTGTTCCCGACTCTTCCCTTAGTTTGCTGGACGACCATTCTTCTGGTCGTCCTTCTGGCCTTCACCGAAGGGATGACCATCTGCTTTCGAAGTCCACAGACTTGGAACACTAGTCTTCCTTGTTCAGTCACCACTGCACAGACTCGCCCATATCATACTATCCAGGGGTCTCGATGAGCATGACTCAAGGTGGAAGACCTGGTACAGAACCCTCGAAGTCGAGTCTAGGAGCTGAGGTCCTGAATCTCGCCCATGGCACAAGAGATGTAGGCCAATCCTTGGGATGAAAACCCAGTATCGGCCATGGGCAGATTCTTCCTGTCATGCCTGACCATTGGCATATATGTCTTTTTCCTGTATTTGACTCATCTTTGACCTTGAATAATGTGAATGCATATTAATATGGTGATGGGTGACGCCCTGTTTGATATTTGTCTTTCATTCGAGGGTATTTTGGTCAATTCGCAATTCATTTTCCTTTTAAGCAATAAATGATTATAACTTATAAAATCATAACTAATTATTTGTTCAGTAGAAAAATACAAATAAATATGTTTTTGAGATCAGAAAATACGACTGATTTATTGGGACAGGTTTCACGACTAGATTTCCAACCGAGAGTAGGGTCAATTTCTAAGCTAGGGATTTAATGCATATTATATTAATCGAATGCACATATATTGTGATTAGGTTGAGACAACCCTGACCCTGATATTAGGAGGTGTTATTGAATATGTAGGACTGATCATAAGGTATGTACATCCTCTATTTTATTTTGGGCATTATTTGACTGAACCTACATTTCTTTAATGAGGCATCTCTTGAACCATCAATTTTATTTAAAATCCAATTGTTGGACATTCATACTTTCTGCTTTTGATTCATATAAATTTATGTGATTGTTGGAATATTCATTTATAATGGGTCTTTGGACCCCTCCTTCGATGATTGCCATTTTATGTGAAATTGACTAAAATGTTAGTCTTGCCACTCTATTTATGCATGCTACATGTTTGACTAGAATATCTAGAATAGTGGTACTTATGTACAACCATACTTATATAGGGCGTGTGTATTCCACCCGGGGTGTGCTTTTCCACCCTTATTTCTTTTAGGCCATGATCCTATGGTGTTATGGCCCTATTTTAGGTATATTTAGTCTACATTGTTATGCATGCAAATATTCTTTCTTTTAATATGAATTTGTGGATGAATGTTATGGAAAGACACTCTTTTATTATCATGTTTGTAGTGTGAAATTTGATATGCCTCATTTCTTTTGTTACTTTTCTCTTGAACAAACCTAATTGCAAATAGCCCCCTTTTCTTGTGGGAACATATCATTTAGCTCTTATAACCCTATATAATTCCCAAATTGTTTTATATATGTACATACTTAGCTTTTGCTGACCTCTTTGTTGTTTCCTATGTTCTGGGTGATGTTCCCTTCCACCCAGGTTTACGTACATTGGAAGACAAGAGCTCAAAAAGATCACTAACACGACATGAACTTAAGGATAGCTTGGAATGGTTGGGCTACCCTCTTCTACCGACTTTAGTTGTACTAGTTCAAGTTTTTTGTAAAATCACCTATTATGGTGAGGAACAATTATATAAATGAATTATGAAGTGACTTTGTAATAGTTTTGTTTCCGCTGCTTTATTATTACATGGCTCTTGTACTATATCACTTGAGTGGATCCCCTTTCGGGTTTCACTCTTTACAGACGGTCAACTGCCTTAAGAGATTCTTTCCAGGGGAACAGACTCCAAGCAGCTCATATTGGTGTCAATCATAGCTCAATCCCCTCTCCGTTCTTTTCGAGCTTAAAGTAAAAGCTAAATTTTGATGCTCTTCTTGGAGACAAATGTAGACTTACGGTCCCGAGGTATGCCGATCCAGGAACGCTGATTAGACTTAGGATCCAGGAGCAAGTCGATAGATACCTTGCATACGTTGGCCTTGATGTGCTTGCATACGCATAGTGCAATGTTTACCATAGACTCACTTGTGAGTTTTATGCCACTCTAGAGCCATACAAGGATCACCAGTACACTGTACTACGTTTCTGTCTCCTTAACCAACCCCATGAGGTTACAATGGAAAGACTGAATAGTTAGTTATCAAGATCCGCTGAAGACTGTGTCGAAATGACTAAGGGCGGCTGGAGACAACGGACTATAGCTTCAACACTATCGAAGCAGGGAAAATGATCATGGGGGAAGGCAAGTATTCCACAAAAAGCTCCAAAATCTCACACATCCACAACTTGGCAATCCGTTATCTACACTGGGTGCTAACGAACTGTGTCTTGGAGAAGCACGACATTCAGGGGGTTCTCAGTGCAGCCGACCTCTACATTCTATGGTGTGCAGTAATGGGAAAGAAAGTGAAGGTGGGGAACTTCATAATTCGTCACATTCACAACTCCTTTAAGAAACAAGTCTAATTCATGCCAATGGCAGGTATCATAATGTTTATAGCGTGCCATTTGGGAATTGGGGATGAACAGTTAGCACTCATGCAAGATATTGTCGAGTGGTCAAGATTAGACTTAGACCACTTGATCCTTTCAGGAATGATCCGAGAGTGCAGCACTGGTTATCTTTACATATTTGGTCACTACAAACACAAAATTTTACTACTGGAAAATGCAGAGTTCGCATGTCGAAAGTCAATTATGGACGTCTCTCTTTTGGATGCCCATGGTAACGTTCGTCATATGAGCGGAGCTGTGGGAGCTTCTTCTTATGTGCCACCAGTGCCAAGGATTCATGAGGGGGAACAACAAACAGGGTCGACTTTCAACAACATACCTTATTAGGAAGGACCCTATGGGGGGATACCTACTGCTGAATATTCACAAAACCCCCACCAGTCATATGTGCCATATGATAATCAGGAGAACTTCTAAGACTTCATGACAGGTTTTAAAGCTGACTCTGGAAGGCGGTTCGACACTTTGGAGCAAGACGTGCATTATCTTAGAGAAAGATTCAATATGGTCTTTCCCCCAGAGCTTCAACAATTTTATCAACAACCGTTTCAACACCCCTCCGTGTCTTATTATCAACCTAGACCCAACGTCTATCATCTGCCCCCAAAGCTTTGATCAGGCAGTTCAGTTTCAGCAAGACCCGAATCAGATTTTTGAAAACGCACCGAGCAGTCTAGACAACTTCGATCAATATCTGAATAGTGACTACCAATAAGCAGTTGCTCGCCTCGTTCACCCACTGTGACAAGAAGAACTGCTCAAGCACGAGCAAGGATTATAACCTTAGGGAGGCGGTCAGGGTGTACCCCCCACCTCCTTCTCCTTTTCCCTATTAAATTATTGTTTTATTTATTCTTATTTTCCTTGTATACATGCATCATTTAGGACTTCAATAAATTTCCCACCCTACTATTTCACATTTAAGTCTTACTCGAGGACGAGCAAAGTTTTAAGCTTGGGGTAGTAGGTAGGCTTCGCCCTTCTATCTCTTCATCCTTCTAGCATGCATGTTTACTTCCTACATTTAGTTTTAAAATTTTCAAAAAATTTCAGCTTTTTAGCTTTGCAATTATGGCTATATGGTGTGAATCTAATAGATAAATGATTGACTTTATGCCTAGATGCACAGTTTTCATCTTAAAAATTGCTTGATCTTTTGCTCGACTTGCTCTTTGACTCTTTCCTTGAGTTTGGCAATAAAATCTAAGGTTATGTCCCTTTTTCATAGCTTAAGGCTGAATTCCCTTGATCTATGCCGTGAATGGCAAATCCATGGTAAAGGACCGTTGGAATGAGCTAAAACACGATCAAAGAATCCTAGCTGTGGTTTCACGAGCTTGCCTCTATTCTAAGTATTCTTAAATCATAATTGCAACTTTTCACACAGGTTTCAAGTGGATCATGATGAGCTTTGAGCTATAATCAAGATGAAGTGTCTTCCTTGATGGACTACGTGCCTTCTCACATTAGATTGAGTCAAAAAGATGAAAAATATAAAAATGTGCAAAAGAGGCTTGGCCGCCCACAAAATCCCAAAACATCTATATAGTTCTCACCCAAGCCTACAAATAGAATGCAGATGATAAAAGCCTGAGTGTGAACAATAAATGAGCGTTTGTTTCCTCTTTTAGGAGAGTTGAGGACGGTGCCCAGCCGGTGCATGACTGTGCTCATGAATGCGGGTATGTCGTGCCTGGTAGTATCACTCCAAAATCTCATTAGAGAGTCACTAGGAACCCCTAGGAGACCTATGAGATCATCTCAGTAGTAGGGTTGGTTCGGGTACAGTACGAGGAGTTTATGTCACTGCTTTGGGCCAACTGGCTCGAACTGCAGGGATTGTTGCCTGTTACATGGACCAACCTGACGCAGATTGGGATCCTCATAAGTCATTAGAGTCTTTTCGCTTTGTTTCTTAGGACATGAATAAGTGAGAGGTGTGGTGTTCTTGATTGGTATGCATGGAATCATGGTGATGGCTCATTGCTCATCACCCGTGAGATCACCTATGTGACAATTCTTTCATATTTAAACAATTATGATTCAAACCCCCATGAGTATCGGCAGGCTATAGTGAATTTGCTTAATCTTGCCTGGAAACTCTTTGATCTTGCTTTGGCAGGACTGTGGTTGATTGGTGGGGGTTTGTTCTGAAATGACATGGATCGGGAGAATTGATGCTTTAAACTATTTTTCTTAACCTTAGCATTTATTTCTAAGCTTGATTTGGACGCTATCTTTTATTCTTTGAGCACAGTCTTGCTTGAGGACAAGCAAGTTTTAAGCTTGGGGTAGTTGATAACACCCAAATCTACACATAGTATCTATGCATTTTATCTATAGTTTTGTGTCACTTTAGTCTTAATTTGTCTTAAATAAACCATGTTTCTTATCTCCTTGTAATTTATTCCCTTTTCTAAATAAAGACCGCTCAACTAGCCAATTTTGGGACTTGCAGGCGTCAAACCTGAGAAGACATCTTTACTCCATGATTTCTCCCCAAGTCCACATGTTTTTGCAAGAAACGAAGTCTACACCATGGCAGTAGTCCACATGGCATCGACCGCGTCCAGGACGCACACCGCGACCGCGGTCCTCACCATCGCTACAGCCGCGACCGCAGAAGGCACCTCAGTCGCATAACCACGACTAGAGGTCCTCGCCACGACCGCGGTAGTTGAAGTCGTGATCTAGTTCTGAGCCACGATCAAACCGCCTATAAATACCCCTCCCTCTCCACCTGAAGAGGGGTTTGGATCTGGGGTGTTTTTCCAACAATTGGTCTCGACCCAGTGAGGTTCTCAGAGCACTGTGGGAGAGTCTGGAGGTCCGAAGGGGCCGAAATGCTCATTCTACGTCCGCCTCTTCAGTATGCTTTCATCTTCCACTACTTTTCCACCTCCAACCACAGACCGAGCTGATGTTTAGGGAGGATCTAGATAGGAATGAGGCCAAGGTGTCCAGATGACCAAGGAGGAGGGTCTGAAAGACGAGATCCGTCCTTTACGGAGGATAAGGAGTGAGATCCACCTCTCCTCTATGGGCTTAATATCTTCTTCTTCCTCCTTATTTCTTCTGTTCCCCTTGGTGTCTTGTACAACGATGTTCTTCCATCTTTGTTCAGGGCCAACTATGCTTGTCCATGGCTAGTTGGTCTCCTTCTTCTCTATGTAGCCCGTTTTGGGCACATTTATGTTCTTTTACCTAAGGAAAGTAGTCTTATTTCATATTTATAGTGCATTGCTTGTTTTATCTTCTCTCTTTGGTTATGATTGCTAGATTGGTTGATTTATTTCTAGTTTGAACTGCTATTTCTACCTGTATCGATAGATCCGTTGTAGGAATAGATGAGAGTTGATAGTTTGGATCGGAATCTGAGAGGAGGAAGATCCAAGGTTTACTATTCCTAACATCTCAGAATATCCTAAGACCCGAGAGGGAACTTAGCATATTCTGAGGTGTTGATATGTCATTCCTCGAGAGAGGGTCGATGACATATTGTTGATGGTTTTAGTCACACATTGCGAGAGCGAGTGGGACAACCCATAGGAACAAACACGACAGTGCGTACTATGTTTGGATATAGATGCTTGCTTAGGTGATCGAGGGTTGTCTACACTCGAGAACGGGTGCATAGACTGCCCAGGTTGTAGTTATGTTGCTAGGAACTCCTTCTCTCTTGATTAGTAGAACCACAAGCTATGTTTTGTTTTCTTTTCTTTTCTTTATTTTGTTTTAAATTGTGACGACCCGCTAGACTAGTTCTAGCTCCATACTTTTATCAACTATCACTTTTGGATTATCTGACCCAAGAACGAGATCTGTGGCATCCTAAACGTCACCACGTCCCTGTGTTCAACCCCATATATATACTTCGACCCCATAATAAAAGTTGTCGGCGTCCTAGAAGATTTCGGGTTATAAATTTAAAAGTTCCGATTCAATTCTGGGTCGATCAACTTTATCATAACCTATGCTTATTTGAACAAGCTTTTCATGTGTATTACTATTGGAAAGCATCTTAGACTTAATATTTTTGATTGAGGGATTTATATATATCATATACTTATACTGTATCCAATCACCACATATATAGCGTGTATCATATACATGATATATCCCACAACATAAACATGCAATATAAAAATAAAAGTGATGGTTATGGCCATATAAAATGTAATTTCTTGGAGCCACAAGGAATTACTACCACTTAAGTCAATCATCACATCACATGTATGAATCTGTTGTTGGTGTAGATTTGTGCTTGCCAATCTGGGTAGATTGGTCCAACCCTTGAATCGTCATCTTGCCTCTTGGTTGGTCAGTTGGTCATCTGGGATGGTCATCTGTCCAACCAATTTCTAACACCATCTACACGGTTAGTTGGAACCACCAGCCGGTCGCCTGGCCTCCTATCCAACTGATGTTTGGACTCCTTCCAAACGGTTGGTTGGAACCACTAGGCAGTCGGCTTGAACCATCGTTTTGTCCTCCATGGTCCTCCAGACGGTCTTCTCGTCTCACAAATGGTCATCTTATCTGGAGATGATCATCTTCATCGTTTCAAGAAAACAAAATGTCCTATTGCTACTTTATTATATTGTAGAGAGAAACATCGAGTTATATTCGAGGGGAACAAAGGTAGGAAAGAATTAACTTTACATTGAGAATAAGGAGGGAGAGGCTCGGTACGCAGACTGATATAGATAGGAAAAAACATCAAACCATCCAACCACAAACATATATTGGGTTATTAGCCATAAACATGCTTCACATCCACCATCAAAACTGCTTTTAGGGCGACGCGTGCAAATTGCATATATATATATATATATATATATATATATATATATATATATATATATATATATATATATACCGCTTTGTGATTATGTGATCGGATACGCATATGAGACAGTTTAAATATTCACATCGTATGATATAAATAAATGATAAAACCAAAAATCTGATCACATCGATTATCCTAAAACATAATAAATTGACATGGCTCTGATACCACTATAGGGAAATGCAGACACATAGTAAGGCAACGGAAATAAAAAAAAGTTATATATCTATATTCTCATAATAGCAAGATCGTGTCAACTACTATGCAATAGAAAGGATGGTTTAATGAGTTTATACCTGGTTCTAGAGTAAGTCCAGTGACTACAAGTTATTGTAGTTGCAACTATCTTCTAGTTGCTCGTGGATGGTGTTTGTGTTGCTCCTAGCTTTCACCATGGACGGTAGACTTGACAGCTTCTGCGGTGACTTTGCGGTCTCACGATGGACTGGATCAAATTCTACAGTGGCTCTTGTGGTCTCGCCACAGACTACTATCTGACATTGCTTTCCTACTCAATTATCTATGTTGTGTTCTGGGAAGCCCCCAATACCCCTCTATTTATAAGTAGGGTTAGATTCAAGGTTCCTAGTCAATTCAGGATCTGTGTGGGAGTGGAAGGGACCAGAAGATCTTGAAGTTTTGCAACCTGTGACATTCAAAATGGTCATTTTGCATGCAAAATGGTCGCCTCACATGTGGACGGTCCTCTGGTACGGCTAGAGGGTCATTTCACCATGTTTCCTGATCACACATGAATTTTCCAATTCCAATCCAATTAATGCATGACATGACGTCAGCACTAATCCTTGATGCAATTGAAATTCCCCACGAACTGAGCGATCTCGCACATGTGAGACGGTCTTCTCACTCGCCCAGATGGTCGTCTAGTGAGCCGAGCTGAGCCGATCGGTTCAACATAATGAATCGGTCGATTCACACTTTAGTTTGGGCAAAACTTAGCTAATTCAATTTTTGATCAACCTGACAATCCAAATTGTCATCTCAACACTTGAGACGATCATCTGGCACTCCAAACGATCATCTCACCCTATGAAGTGATCGGCTGGGGTGCAGTTAGCTAATATGTTGTGTGAATTGAGTACCTAAACACTTTAGTAATCAATCCTATCATCATTCAAGATCAAACTCCTCTTCTAGATGAGTTCCTTTATGTGTGACCCTATAGGTCCCATATCACGTTGGCAGTGAATGTCCATAACTAACTTATAATATCACAAGAAGAAAGTGGTTCCTAGTCGCACCTCAGTGCTACCCAAGTGAATGGAAAGTTGGAGAACAACTTCAACCTACAAAGTGTGTAAGGTGTTGCAGTGATTGTATAATTCCTTTATCCTTGGTATCCAGGATGAGCTTAAGGCATGGAATCATCATCCTCTCAACGTTCAATCCATGTTCCTTTAACCAAGAGTAAATTGTCTGAGATAATGTGACATAAATATCATATATCGATTCATATGTGCATGTACATGTGTTTCACATTCTCACTTATCAAGTGGCCAGGATATCAAACTCTAGTAGGAGGAAAAAATCCCATCTCTATTTACTCACAATCTATCCCCATGTGTCAAAGCTACCCAATCATTACCTTTATGGAAACCCATATTTCAGGATTACGTTTGATGATGTCAAAGTGTACCCAACGACATGTGACGAGTGCAGTGATTTTAGGTCTAAGGATCACAATCAACATATTCACCATGAGAGATGATTATGACCACCAATGCTGGTTTCCATGTGTCACTCTCAAGGTGGGTCTGTCTGATACACTATTTCCTAACATGTATTTGTGTGCTTGGTTTGATATAGCATATCATGACTAATGAGATTCAGTCATCAACCAACCCACACTCCAGTCTTATGTGTTACCAATGTCTATCTACCTTCCACAGTAACAACTGACTAGGGACATAATAAGAATTTACATACTATTAACATTTGTATGATCTCATTCTCCAAGTCACATACTTGAAGACATACATCATTGAGTATTTTCATTCTTTAGACATTCATAATGGATCCTCATTATCTCATAAATGAATGAAATAGAATGAATTGGAAGCTTGCCTTTTTTAGTATTAATCAAATTCTCTATGGTATGTGTCATGTCAATCATCACATGATTGTCTCTATTGGCATACCTTACCAACACATGCTACATACAAATACAAGGAAAACCTCAATGTGGATAGTTTGCACAAAGACCCTCAACAAGGGACTAACTATCTAAACATTAAACTCAAAAAAAATTCATCAAACACCCAAACATATGGTTAATGTATCAAAAATATTTAGGAAGTTAATCCAAGTCAGGGGCCTTATAAACATAAATAATAAAAGTGATCTATGCATGCTTTATATTGCTTTGAGTTTAAACATATATCTTGAGGTTCTAAAATTAGCATTGACTTCATAATTTGGATGATAACCATTTAGTACTATATAACTTTGAGTTGTCATATATTTAATAGGAACAGTGATCCTTCAATCTATTAGGAAAATGCTTCAGATAATGAACGATATTTTTTCTCTAACTGAGAAATCACAATTCATTAATATAAAAACAAATAATACAACACTACCACTTTAGCAAAAAGCTTCTCTATATTCCATCAAGTAAGAGAAAATGTTTGTTACTATTATATGTAGAGATTAAAAAAGGAGATATTTCATCCTAGAATTTGATGTATATGAAATTAACTAAATAAAAATAAGACCTAAGTCAAAATTTCTATTTTTGTAAAATTTTTTATTTAAAAAAAATCATAAAGTGCTCATTGTCTAGGACCATGTGATTGTAATTGACAATATATATTTATGTATCAGATGTCATTCTTCTTTTAGTTCTGGTTATCCTCTTTTTCTCAAGTTATAATTTTTTACTATAATCACTAGCTCCAAAGACAAGTTTATTTACTACATCCTGAAAATGAGTAATAAGGTGACTATATGACATGCATTTCAACAATTATAACTAATCCAATTATAGTGTTACTCATAATATCTACGGTACCCACCTTGTCTGATACTCCCAGAAATAAATATCCTTTCTTTAAACCATTAAATTTTCCATAATAATTGATGTTATTAACTTTCTTTTCTCCTTCCCCAACTAATTGATTTATTGTGTTTTGCCTCCAAAAGGGGTAGGCTAGGGTTTAAGATATCATCTCTTCTCATTTCATATATTCCTCATGAAGACTATCTCAGAAAAGAGGAAAAGCATAGTCCCATTCATTGTAGCATCAAAAACCTCATAATCAGTTCCATAATGATTCAAAATGCAATAAATCTTGCATGACATTCCATACTTTTTCTAATTTCCATATATTGTTTGCATGAATTTTAGCCTAAAAATTATAGTATGAAATTTTACTTCCCTTTTGGGTTGAGTATGATTCTGACATCGGCTCAAAAGTTTCAATTAATATGATTCCTTAAAATTAACTTAGTCATGAATGAAGTGTGAGTTCTTAATGCTAATCCTATACTTTCATCAAATGCAATTCTTGCAATCCAACTTTTAATTAATCAATGAATGCAGATATGCCTTTTATAATCTAAATTAGCAATCATGGTAATAAATTATCACGAGTGAACATATTTAGGTATTTTATGTCTGTTTATGAACCCTTCAAAAGGGACTCCCTTGAATGGTGGTTTTCATTTGAAACTTCCAATATAAGAAATAGTTCATCTGCCATCTTTATAGATATAATGTTGGAGACATAAGACTGGATTGAATAGGTATAAGGATCAAGTACATGAAAAACCTTCAGAGACGGTAGATGTTTGGGTGTTGTTAATTTTGTTATGTGTAAATGAGAACTTGTTGAAATCGAGATTACCAATGCTTTTGTTTCAAGTTGACTATTGGTGGGTGCCCAAATTGTTGAAGTGGATTATGGATAAGAATTTGTCTTTGATCACTATGTGATTTTATACCAGGAACAAACTCATAAACCTTGGTAGAAGGTTGATGAAGTGAGACATAAAGGAAAAGTGAAAACGAGATCAAGTCATAGATTGTCTAGAGACATGAGAGAGTTGGAGAAGGAAAAGGAATTTGGAGGGAAACAAATTCATTTCTTGACTTTGTAGTTTGTATAACAATCACAAGCCTATACAACTCGGTATGGGCATCTCTTATTTAGGCTCAGATACATCAGGATAGGATGAGGCTTCAACTCAAAAACATCACTAGATGCAGTTTTAGTTACAATTTTGAGACGAAACAGTTCAGATATCATCTCAAACAACTATTGATTGAGATGATTCTTAGAATAAAATTTGTAAAGAATTCATCATGAATGATGTATTAACCCCTAATGCTACTTCTATAAATTTTTCATTTGGAACGCCCATGATGCAACTTTTGATTGATCAATGAGCTTATATTTCCTTTTATAATCTGGATTAACAATCACAGTATAGTGAAATTTATGGGGATGTTTAGATCTATTTATGAACCCTTCAAAGTGTTCAATTCAATTATGATTCTCATTTGAAGCTCCCAACATAAGTTGTCTCATGTCATCTTCAGACATACAATATTAGAGGCATTAAGTTGGATTAGATAGGGATAAAGATCAAGTACACAAAAACCATATGTCGTAGCTTTTTGGGTGTTGATAACTTGCTTGTGTATGAAATGAGCACTTGTGGAAGTCGGGATTACCTATACTTTTGTTTCAAGTGGACCAGCAGTATGCCCAAGTGGATGAACTAGAGAATGGATTACTCCATCTATGACCACTATGTGCTCTTATACCATGAGCGAACTCACATACCTTGGTAGAAGGTTGACGACGTTAGACATTAAAGAAAAGAGGAAAGGGGACAAAGTGATAGATTGTTTGGAGAAGAGGAGAGCCGGAGAAGGGAAAGGAGTATGGAGGAGAACAAAATTCATTTCTTGACTCTATCGGATGCACATCAATTACAAGCCTAAACAGGTCGGTATGGTCTTCTCTTATTTGGGCCTGGGTACATCAAGATAGGTCCAGTACGACGTAGTCACCTCTACTGACTTTGCAAACCGAGAAAACAGTAAACAAAATCGTAAGCTGTTCAATCCATATGGTCTATTTTTATTTTTTGGGTTTGAATATTATATCTTGAGGCTTGAGCTGCTGCAATATGATTACCCTAAATAAGGCTTCTAGGAAATTGCTTCTGAAATGATCAATGCTTGTGCTCTAACTGAGCAAGCACAGTTGACATTATAACAAACAGAGAATACAACACAGCCACTTTTAGCACTTTTGCTCCTCTATTTCTTAAAAGGTAAGAGCATGTTCTTTGTCGCAAACATAAAATAAAGATTAACGAATGGCTGTGCTTTCAGCCTGAAATCATATGTACATGTAATCAGCTAAACAAAGTTCAGACGTAAAGTCAACGATCCCATTTGAGTAATTAGTCTGGTCACATTTGGAAAAATCTCCTGAAGCGCCCATTGTCCGGGACCAAGTGAGCTGTGAATGACACGCTTTTTGCCTTGTGCTGCCTCTGTTGCTCTTGTTGTTCTTCCAGTCGTCTTCATATTCCCAAGATCTGAAACTTGGCTGTCATCACCCATTCTGAGCCTAGGCTTATTTGCTACATCAATCAAGCCGCAAGCGACTATATTACAGGTATCTCAGCAATTAGACGTCATCTAATTTAAGGTTACTTGTAATATCCTGAATTCCCACCTTGTGTGATGATGGTCCTGGGAAATAACAAACACTTTATCAAAAACACGATATTCATTAGTAGAGAAGGACCACACCTTTGAAGGAAGCATATACAGGTCTGTTATTTACTGTATTCTACCTCTCTGTTAACAGTTTCTTTCTTTTGTTAATCTTTATTCGGTGTCTCTAAGCAACTGACGAGATACTTCTTCCAAAACGAGGAGAAGCAAAGGGACTCTCGGGTAGGTCTGCCGAGCTATCAAATAGGAGAGTACAATCATACCGGGAGAACACAGAAACATCAAATCAGCACATTGAGAAGAGTACTACAACAACAGCAATTTTCTATATATTATACGACTTTATATAGTAAGTTGGCGTTTCAATACTACTAACCAATCTTGGTCATTATAACTGCTGCTTTTAAGCCTGAGTTTATCCACCCTGGCAGTGTCATTGCTCAAAGCCTCAAACTGGCAGCTGAAATTATCAGCTGTAGGAAGCCAATCAGGATCTGTTGCACATTAGTTTCGAAAACATCACACAAATGCATTATGGTTAAATCAAAGAGAAAAAGATTGTGGTTTACTTGACACAACCTTCCTGCAGTCTCATCTCCTCCGCAGTGTACCCCAAGTAGGGATGCAGGCCAAGATGCTGAGCCAGATTCAGCTGGCTGAGGCGTCTTCTCTCTTGCTCAAGGGTCTGTTCATGCTCTTCAATGAGGTGCCTCCTAAGTAATCTGCTAGACTCAGAAGCTCGTGGCACTGAAAAGAGAAGTACGTTTGGCTTTATGAAGTGGGATGATGAAATAAAAGAAGGCGTGGTTGCGCTTCAAGAAAAGACTAGACTATAAATTATGTCTATAGCGATTCTGTGTATATCCTCACCAGCTGATTGGAAACTATGATAGCAGTCGAGGTATTGGGCACAGATTGAACTGTCAACTCGATCACATGTTTTCCTGCAGAAAATGTTCCCTCATTACTTTTCCGTATCCCAACATGTGAAAAAATGTTTATTGTTGATACTTTTATTAGAAATTTTCGGAGTTCTTTTGCAGTTTTTTATGAATTTTCATTAGGATCAGCAGTGTTGGTAAGTTTGACCCGCTTGTAGAGCTAGAAAAAAGAAAAGAAAGAGTACCTCTCAATGGATCTTGTCTTTTCGCGATAGGGCTTAACAAGCACTCTGGCTTTGCAAACAAAATGTGGGTTTCCTTTTGCGAAAACATTCCTCACCGATTCAGGATGGACGAAGGTCACAAACCCGAACATGCGCTTCTGCTGCGCAGGAATCCTCACAGCGTGAACAGGACCGAATTGCCTGATAAACATTGGAAGGGGATCAAGTTCTGAATGGACAGCAAACGGAATTTAAGCATCATCATGAATGCTGCTAACAGAATTGATTACTGACTTGAAGTAATTTGCTACATCATCCTCAGTGAACGTGCTGTCAGCAGGGAATGTAAGATAGATCTGTAGAGACCCCGAGGGTGCGTTTCCACCTAGATCGTTCCTGTGATCCAGATTCTTGGGGGCATCTTCTGCCAACACAACACAATGCTGTCCATGCGGACTGTACAAGGGGTAATGCATGAAAAATCAAATAATCTGTATTACAATTTTTTGTGTAATTTCCCTCAACCCCCCTAGAACAATGACAAATGATACAGAACAAAAAAGAAGGGAGAAACGATATAGTACTAATACCGGTCAATGAGCCGGATGCTGTTCTTCATCCGTGCAAGCAGTTTGGTCAAGCTATACCCAGCTTTGCCATGCCTCTGGCTCTCCGTGAGATATCCATCGGCCTGTAGGTGCTTTCCATATTTCTCACTGTAGATGGAGGGTAGCGAGGCAATCGAGATTGGCTGCCTCCCCCGGGACTTGAGGAGCTCTGTAAGTTCCATCTCCAATTTCTCAAGGGACCCAGGTGAAAAGCTGGCATTGTCGTCATTAGGAGCACACCCTGCGTCAGAGGATGCGCAGTGTCCGTGGAAATACCTGCAGTTGGCACCATGCTTGCAGTATCCTTTGTAATAGTAATGGCAGGCCTTCATGGGGAAATCTGCAGCGGACCTCCTGCCGGTAGTCCTTGGATCGGTCGTCACGACGTCGTCGCCGTAATAGTAATAGCATTGGTTATTGCTGCTTCTAAAGAAGCCGTTGTTGTTCGGTCCCGGTGAGAGCGACATGACAGGGCATCCGTCAAGATCGCCATCACAGTAATCATCCTCATCCGTGGTCGACAGGTTCAGGAGCCTGGGCTGGCCTCCTCCACCTCCGCCATAATACGGGTTGAAGTCCGCCGCCGTGACGTGCTGATCGGCCGCTGCCTTGGCGTCCCAGCTAAAGGGGGAATTCGGTGAAGAATTATGCGGTGGCAACGGCGGCTGGCATTGCGGTATGGATGACGGAGGGCAAGGGTTGTGCAGCGGTGGTGGTACTGGTGATGGTTGTTGCTGCTGCTGTATGTTCTGGGTAGAGCAGAGGGTTGCGAAGATCTGGGTGTATGCGCCAAAGAAGAGCGGGAGTGCGGACTTGGCCTCGTCAATGAGTGACGTGATGGCGCTGTCGGGTCCGAACGCCACACGGATCATCTCCTTGTCGCTGTAGTCCTTGAGCAGGAGGTAGCCCATGATCTTGGAGGCCAGGTCGGGCTCCACTTCTTGGATCCTGCCTAAGACCACTCGTGTTGACTCGGAGAAATCCATCGCATGCTGCTGCTTGCAAAGCAGGTAGCTTGGCAATTGGTGGTTCTTGGTTGTTCCTGTCGGTACAGATAGATCACTGCCAAGTCATGCATGCAGAGACAATCAGCATAGGTGAGGATTAATGGCAGATTACTCATTACCATAATTTCCATTTCGAGAGACAATAGAACTTACCAGTTTGTGATGTATCTAATCAAATCGATCCCTTCAATGTCTATGTTCTCTTCTTCTATGATCTTAATTAATCAGGTGTAATCAGGGCTAGCTGGTAGGTTACTTGCCTGAACTTGAGAAGCTATCTAAGTTGTCCGGTGACAAACTTAACATCGGGGAGGGGTGAGCAGGTGGGATATATATATGGTGTTCCGGGAGAGCAACGCTGCACTTTGCATTGCACGGGACTTGTCCTCCGTCACGATCCGCTTTCGCAGGCGTGCTAAAAAAGGGATACTATCTCACCTCTTTACGCGGCGGGAGATCGGAGTTGAACGAGGCCTTTGGCGGAGGAAAAGCTACCCGCGCTACAGAGCACTTTTCGCGCGCTTCTTCGCTTTAAGTCCATATATAGTAAATATTTCAATTCTCACTCCTCCTTTTTCCCCTTCTTTTCCAGGTTTTCCTCAGACCTTTTTTAATAATATCCTTGTAAATATCCCACCCGTACGCACAAAGTAAACCAAGGACCCTGGACCCTTGGATTTCTACGCAGTTGCCCAACTATAGCTATTTACCCATCCTCGTTCTTGGGGGAGTGTAGACCTCTCCATGTGAAAAACGTGTTGCCCAGGGAGGACAAAGAGGAATAACCAATTAAAACGTACGATCCGCATGCTTTCTATAAATAGAAATTTTTTTATAATTATAATGTAGAGCTTAATATCTCTCGATGACTTAAAAACATCACATCATTTAAATATATTTTTTGAGATCACCCACAGTGCCATTGAGTTTCTCAAAGAAAATTACGAGTTGTTGAAAATTTTATTTGGAAAAAGAACCACAATGTTATACCCTTTCACTCCATCGTTAGAACCCCTTAGTGCTTTGGTTTGCACTCTTTGAATATCCCCACTATTATCATACACAAAAGGTGCTTTTTAGTTATCGTATAATTAACAATCATTTATCCATTGAAAGATTTATATGGGAGTAGAAGACAAACCGGCAACAAGTCAAACCACTATTAACAATTGTTTTAATAGTTAACATTTACAAGGGCCAAGCATCGAAAAAAAATATCATCTAGCCTAATTGATATAATATTTGTAAACAATACAACCAAACATGCCATTAGACACTTCAACATCACTACCTTGTCTACAGTATTAATCCCTCGTGCTTCTTTAGTGTCGTGTCACATACCTCAATGAGAAATTATGTTGTCGAGGGAAGCTAAAGAGAAATAACCCAAGTAATGTACAACCCGCATGCCTTCTAAAAATAGGATAGTCTTTATAATAGTGTGTTTTAATATCTCTTGTTGACTCGGAAATATCAAGACATTTGAATATTTATTCCGACCCACTATTCTGCCTCGACTGGATGCTTAGACCCAAAATGATATAGCTGAAAATGCCATCTAGGTATACTAAATACAAGATATCAAATTAACGCAAGCTAATATTTTCCTTAATCATTAAGTACCTAAAAGCCGCCATGAGGTGCCTCACAACCATCACCTCGATTAGTCAACACAAAAACACTTTAGCCTTTTAACATGCATACATCTTTGCTTTCCTCTATGATGTTACACCCTCGTTCTCACCATCCTTGTCAGCAGAACTCCACAGTTTAGCGTTCTTGGATGAGAGTATTACTAGGATGGATGACCTCTTAGAAAGACCTCGTGTTTTTTTCAACTACTAGCATTGATACACATAAATATACTGGTATGGTTTGCTGATGCTACCTTTGGAAACCAAAGAGGGATGATAAGGTGGGGAGGAGAAGGTAATGGAGAGAAAGAGTAGATAGGAGAGGGGAGTGGCGGCGTGTGTGATAGTAAGGGAGATCATTATGATGACAACTAATGTGCACTTGGATCAAGGTTGTTAGTAGAGTTGTTTAAACGAGTCATGTAGAGGCTCGCATCTCTAGTTGGTTGATGAGACTATTCTAGTTGACAAGATATTTTGGGGTTCAAGCTTGATGTACAAATTTTAATATCTTTGTTAATATCCCACCGTAGAAACGAAACAAAGGACTCAAAACCCATGGATGGCAACGCGTGCACTTAGGCCAGTATTTACACCACCTCGTCCATGTAAAAAATGTATTGTCCATGGAGGATAAGGAAAAATAATCCATGAAAACATACGATCCGCATGGTCTCAAAAATTAGAAAGCTTTTTGTAGTGTATGTTGAATATCATTGACTCAAAAATATCAGTGTCGTTGAGCTTCTCAATAAAAAGTTTTGCTGTTAGAAATCTATTTGAAAAAGAATCCCAATACTCTACCACTTTATTCCACCGTTAGAACCCCCTTAAGTTCTTTGGTTGCACTGTCTGAATATCTTACTTTTTTTATGTAAAAGGTACTATATGTCACTGTATATTTAAAGAAAAAATAGCTAATGCTTGTAAGATCAAGCATCGCGACAACTGGGATAAGAGTCAAGGAGAGATATATCTTTTGCCTCTCCTTTTGTATTGGTTAAGAAAACCTCAACCTCGTCACAACTTTCTAATGCTTCAGATCAAAGGATTTGGACACTATGCCATCTAGGCTAATAAATATGGTATTCCAAAAGAATACAACCAAGCATACCCTTTACCCCTTCAACACCACTACCTTTGCATGTTGTATTTAACCCTCGTGTTTCTTTGGAGTCTCAAACATCCATGAGAAAAATGTGTTGTTGAGGGGGGCAAGGCTGGAATAACCCATGGAAGGAGTCATTCTTTCTATATATATGGAAGTCTTATTATAGTGTATCTTAATATCTCTCATTGACAGTGGCAGATCTCGTGTAGAACTGGGGGACCAAGATTTTTAAAAATTAATGAATATGGTTGGGTTGAAAGTTATTGATTAATCTACTTTATTGTATTTGACCATTTCTGATATGCCCCCGAAGAATTTTTCATTGATGGTTCTTTTATACTTTCTAAGTTAAACATACGATCAAAATTCTCTATTATTTTAACATCTTTTCGACAATTACTCACTAAATTAATGCATGTGTAGATTCCTTTTCAGTTTGTGCTGCTTTTACAATTACAAAAATTATTTCTTATGTTATTGCCTACTACGTTTTCTGTTCCGTTTTGAGTTTTCAAAATTAATGAATATAGTTTGGTTAAAAGGTGTTAATTGATGTACTTTATTGTGTTGATAGTTTCTTATTTGATAAGATCCTCCCAAGATTTTTCATTGATGGTTCTTTTATACTTTCAAAGTTAAATAATACAATAAAAATCTCTATCATTTTGACTCCTCTCTGACAATTAATCGGTAATTTAATGTGCTCATTGATTCCTTTTTAGTTTGGTTTGCTTCTACAATTGTGAAGAGGATTTCTTGTGCTATTGCCTTTTACAATTCACATTCCATTTTGATTTTTTAGTGTAATTTTTCTCTCTCTCTCCTCTGGTCTTTTCATAATTATCATTATCTAAAATAATAAACATAAATAAAGCAAACAATTGGCCTCTATAAATCTATCTGTAAACTTCCAATATTGAACGTTTCAAACTTCATACTTTGTTAAATAAGTGTCAACATGACCTATTAGATATCGGTAGGCATGTATATTTTCAAATAAAGTTTCACATCATTTCTCAAACTCCACTTTCAATATTGTTTAAGTGATCAACAGAATCTTTGAAAATAGATTGCCTCTACCTTTTTTGAACACACAGAGGTGTGCACAACAACATAGATCAAAGAGAAACAAAGTCAATTCTTATGTCCAACTTTTGGCTGATTTTTTTTCATTATTCATCGTCTACATATCATGGAGTGACAGAAACATTTTGTAAGTCATTTTTTCGTTGATTTATTTATTTATCATACGTGTAGTTTTATATAACTTGCTTATTTGTCTTTGTAGCCATTGAAAATTTGTTTATATTAACTTTGCATTGCAGTAGAATAACTTACAAGATATAATTGTTGAAAGTTTGTCCTTTTTTTAAAGTATTACTTATCTGATTTCAATGATCAAGAGAAATTTGATTTGGGTTATCAACTTTGTCATTTCATGGAATATGCTCATACCGATCTAGATTTCATGAACCTTTTGACTATTTCATATTTATGTTGTGCTCTAGCAAAAACTAAAAAGAACAAAATTCACATATTACTACATATTGCTTGATAGATTGATCCTTCTGATTTTGACTCTTCTAGTCTCCATAGCCACAACAAAATGTGCATTCTGAGTGATGAAACTTATTAAGACAAAATTAAGCAACAAAATAGTAGATGAATTTCTTAATGATAATCTCATTGTCCATATTGAAAGAGGGATTGCAAAGTCATTCAACACTAATTCTATTAGCGTGGACTCCAAGAATATTAAAGAGAGAAATATAATATTTTTATGTCATTAATTTCATTATATTTTCTTTTATAATCTAATATATCATTGCATTTGAAGTAAAAAAAATATTTTGACTCTTAGTTTTTCGAAATTTTGAGATGGACATACTTGACTACTTCATAGTACATTATGACCCCCCAATATTTCACTCCAAGATCCACCACTACTCGTTGACTCAAAATATCACAGCATCTAAATACTTACCTTGAAGCACCCATGATTCTACATCAAGTTTGTGATGCTTAGTTCCAAATAAATTCATTCGAAAATGAAATCTAGGTGTAAAACACATAACTTTTCAAAAGAATATGAACCAACATGCCCTTAAGCCTTCAAAACCACTACATTTTCTTAAGTCATAGACACCGCAAGATGCTTCACCTCTATCACCTCATTCAATAAGTAAAAAGTATCTTATTCTTGACATCTTCTCTTTCCCCTCTGGTTCCCTCATCCATATTTCACCTCTATCACCTCATGCATTGTATGTTGTCTCTATGATTGGTAACCAAAGAGGGAATACAATGTAGCAAAGAGAAAATAACAAATAGAAAAAGTGGATAAGAGAAGGAAGTGGCAACATGCATGACAGAAAGAGAGCTCATTGTGATGAAAAATGATGTACATCTATTTTGAACTTTATGAACAAAATAGTAACAATGACATTCCACTCAAGGTTGTTAGTGGAGTTGTTTGAATGAGTCATTTAGAGGTAGAAATTTGTAACTTTCCTAGTGAGAATGTTCTGGATGACAAGATAATTTGGGTTTCAAGCATAAGCTACAAATTTGGAACTGGTTTGAACAACCATTCTTTCAAATATCATATTTGTTTATCAATATCATGTCGTGAAATTGGAAATGTGTGATTTGATGGTTGGAGAATGGTATTTTGAGCAATTATTATGAATTTTGATGAGTAAATAAGCATAAATGTTACAACCCATGCCTTATTTTACTGGTAGTTTGAGATCTTGATATAATTCTAGTGTTACTCAACCTTAATTAATGATTTACTTTATTAACCAGTTTATTATATTTTATTTTAGCTTAAACTTGTTCTTTGATAAGTTAAAGAAAATATGTGTTGTGAGCATATCAAGGTCTGGACCTTATTCAATATAGTATAACACACATATGTGAGTAGAAAAAGATTTAAGATTATTTAAGGTATTAATTAATCAGGAAATTCTTATTTGAGGTTTTGTAAAACTTTTGCTTTAGAATGGTATAAAATTCAATTATAACTATTATAAAAAAAGAATGAACTAAATCGAAAGAGAGTTACAACACTTTTAGTTTTCACACAATAATACCTTCAATACAATAATCAACGGTTTAGCAAACTCATAAACTAATGTGTCGGAAGACTCAAAAATGAAAGTTAACAACTGATGATTTAGCAAACTCATGAATCAATGGCTTAGCAGACTTACAAATTGAAGGTTCAACAACTAATGATTTGAAGACTCCCAAACTAAAAATTCAACAACCGATGGTTTGGTAAAATAACAAACTAATGGCTCAATAGATGCACAAACTGAAGGTTTAATAACTAAAGATTCAGCAGACTCAACAAGTAATGGTTCAAAAGACTCACAAATCAATGATTTTGAGTTGTGCCACCGTCCAACACAATCAATCACAAAAAAGCCATAAATTCTGATATATTTATTGGAGTTTGAAAAAAATATTTTTGTTGGACGGATATTTTGATTCTATACACAACAAGATTCAAAATCACAAAAATGCAAACTAGAAGGTGACTTACAAGGAGATATTTGAGGAAAAACATGAGAAGTTGATGGTTTTGTTATAGATTTGACTTGGTAGTAGGGTTTTTTAATCATTGATGTTTCCTTATATTAGTATTACCTTTCATGGAACCTTATGATTCATCAAATGAAGGTTTTATTTGACCTTGTTTCTTTGTCTTCTACCTCCAGTAGTTTCCTTTTTGACATATAAACCTCTCATTAAGCTATTCTTTGAAGGTCTGGAGCTAGAGTCAAACCTCAACAAACTAGAATCCGAGTCTATCTAGCTAAACTTGAGATTAGTAAGCTAGATTGAGTATACGTGAGTGGAAAGTCTTCTTTTAGTCATGGTTTTCATAGAATTCAAACCAAAACGTGAATAACTTGTATTGGGAATTTTTCTATTTAACTGTATTTAGATCAATAAGCTTTAATTTGAATTTTAAAGTTATGAATGATTGAAATAGCTAGAGATTCTATTGGGGATGAATTTTTGAATGCATTTAAATGATTTATATAAATTATAAACTCAATAAAACTTATAGGCATCGGTGTATATGAGTTTTTCGTGAATCCTCGGAAATGAAATACATGCGAGAAAGTGTCATTAAATAGCTTGGTTTACTTTCAATTATGAATATGATATGAACAAGTGTAGAATTATTTCCATTATTATTAATTTGATGCTTTGTTTAGCTAGTCCAAATTATATATAGTTTGAAATATCAGTTGATTAGTGCAGATAAGCTAGAACAACAACAATAGGATTTAGTATTAAAAGATGTATGGTATGATATAGGATAGAGTGTGCCAGTTTATTCAGATTTTCTCTAGTATTAAGTATAATGATATACAGTGATCAATACAGGTGAAATATAATATTACAAGTTTGTATTTTAGTTCAGTACATATCACATATATCAAAACAAATTTCATTCGGTGTGAAAAATTAATAACATTTTTATATGCAAAATTATTTTTATAAGCTCAAATTATTCTATTCAAGTGGAATATAGTATTCAAAGTTAGAAATTCAGTTAGGTGACCTTTTTGAAGTAATATATATATATATATATATATATATATAATATTTTAGTATAATATTAAATAGCATTGTTGCAACATAGATATCATAAAAGAAAATGGAATGATTCAACTACAGGATAAAGCTATAAGAAAATTAATTGCTCATTATAAAGTGAAACTAAAGAATCATTACAGAGTTAGCTGCTATGAACACTATAGAATCCTTGTGGATGTTTCTTCCGCGATGGAGGAAACATCTTACCCACTGGAAGCATCCAGTAGAGGACATCAGAGTGTTCTAATGGGGCACAAGGGGTTAAGACCAGTGTTGACAAACTCTTGAATTATAGCAGGGGTATCTAACATCAAGTGAAGATCTTGGTGGTACCCAATTTTAGTATATTTACCGGTGAATAAAAAAGTGGGTGAAGATGATATCAGGCGTGCTGCTCTTACTTCTGCTCCGGTATGGGTTACTCTTCCCGATGTTGGACAACATTGGACCAGGAGATCCATCTCCATAATTGCCTGTGGGGTTGGCGATCCCAAGGTCATTGACTTCCACACCCAGGGCCGGTTTGCAGGGGCTGCTCATGTTTGTGTTGAGGTGAGCGCCGAGACGAAGCCTCCACCGGTGGTGATGGTGGAACCGCCGAACAAAAGCAATTTGGAGGTGAAGATAATCTATGATGCGCTGCCGGAAAGGTGTGGGAAATGCAAGGTTTTCAGACATGTGGAGGGACAGTGCCCGGGTGTGAGAACCGTGCATCGCAAGCCTCCCATTGTTACCGCTAGACCAAGAGGTGATTTACCGGAGAAAGTTAGCAGCAGACAAAAACGTAGAGGGGTTAGCAGGAGCAGACCTCCGATTCCTAGAAATCTGAGAAATGAAAACCCCAACGATGAGGAGGTCCTGACAGAACAAGATACGGAGGTGGTGGAGGTAGTGGTTACCTCCAATGAAGATACAACTGTTGTAGAAGAGGCAAATGTAGAAATGATTAAGACACCTGAGGACATTACAGGAGCCAACAATTCAGCAGAAGGTGTCAGGATCAACACTAATGAGAACTCCTTTGCTATTCTCGACCTGCTTGCGAACACTGAACTACAGGAAGACACTGGAAGGAGTGCTAGCTCGAGACACACGAGAAGCGGTACAGCCAAAGGTAAAGAAAGGGCCACACCCGAATCTGTTATAGGAGGTAGAGGGGGAAAAACCAAAAATACTAGATGACGGTCCTCGCCTGGAATGTGCGAGGTGCTTCCCTGCCCAAAACACAGGGGGAGTTGAGGGGTATTCTGAAAGAGATGGAAGCCGAGATCATTTTTTGATTTGAAACCAGAATCAAAAGAAGAACTGCCGAGAGAGTTAAAACAATTTTTCCTGAACAATGGGGTACTCTATCTAACCTTGAAGCCTGCGAAGGAGGAAGAATCATTTTGGGATGGAATACTGGTAAATGGCAAGTTGAACCAATCCATATATCTGATCAAATGATGACAGAGTTAGCTGCTTCAATCAAGGTGGTTTCGCGTGTATTATTTTGGGGATATACGGAGAGAACCTGGACAAAGACAGAGATATGCTCTGGGAAACCATGGTCAGTAAGCCCAAGAGGATATTCCTTGGCTGGTGTTGGGTGACTTTAACAGTACTAGAAGGAACAGAGAGAAGCATGGTGGCTTGAGAGTCCCTGATCGTATCCTGGATAGATTTAATAATGCTGCTGCAGATGCCAACCTTTTTGAACTGAACAGAGTTGGCGGCTTGGTGTCCTGGTCCAATAAGCAAGACCCTAAATATAGAATAGCAAGCCTTCTTGACAGAGGTCTTGCTAACGAAGTCTGGCTCAATGCCTTCCCACACACAGTCATTAATATGGGAGTGCATCCCTTTAGTGACCATGCGTGGATGAGAGTTCACCTCACCAACGTGAAGATGAATCCAAGACCTTTCCGCTTTCTGAACTTCTGGTGTGAATGGGAGGGTTTCTAGGAGGAAGTTAGAAAGAGATGGCAGACTCCTATACACGGTAACCCGTTATATATTGTGTTGACAAAGCTGCAAATGATGAAAGCTAACCTGAAAGACTGGGCAAAGAAGAAGGTCAATATATCTAACCTGCTTTTGAAAGCCAAAGATGAATACAATGCAGGTGCTCTAAACTTGAGAAATAATCCTCTTCTTAGAGAGGCGATTGAAGAGGAGAGACTGAAGGAGAGAAGGCTTTTGGAGTTGTAAAAAGCTCGTGAGAGCTACTTATGGAAGAGAAGTAGAATTAGATGGATTAATGATGGGGATAAGAATACCCGAACATACCACTCAGTTATTAGAAAGAAGGAAATGAGGGATACCATCCATGAGCTCATTGATGAGAAGGGACAGATTGTGAACAGCAGGGAGGAGATAGCTTTTAATGCCATAAACTTCTTCAACAATCTATACAATAAAGATAGAGTAGAGGAACAAGAGTGGACTTTCAATATTTATAGGAAAGTTACCTCCAGCATTAATGAAAATCTTTGCAAAGAACCTACTGATGAGGAGATACATAGAGCGCTCAAATCCATTCACCCGTCCAAAGCACCTGGACCTGACAGCTTCAACAGCAGATTTTTCCAACACATGTGGCCCCTGGTCAAGGCAGACTTATGCAAAGCTATTAGATGGTTTATTAAAGGCGGGAACATGGTTAGAGATGTTAATCATTGTTTCATCAAACTCATCCCAAAGAAAAATGACACTTGTGAGCTCGTGGATTATAGGCCTATCACCTACTGTTCAGTTCTTTATAAAATAATATCTAAGCTTCTAGCTAGCAGGTTAAAGGGGGTTCTACCTCTCATCATCTCTGAAGAGCAAAACGCTTTCATACAAGGTAGAAAGATTTCCGATTGTTCTCTATTGGCTACGGAATTTCTGAATGACTGATAACACCATTTTTTTGTGATGTTTTTGGCCTTTATTCTGTTATCAAAACTACCCTTTTCTGCCTTTTTCCTCTCTTTTATATGCATTTTCGCAATAATTAGCCAAACAATGCTCTCAGCCCAATATTTCCATCTTTTGTAGAATTTCCTCCTATTTTGGCCCCTTTAGCACCAATAAGGCCGTTCCGACCCACAAATAAGTCCAAGACTGTCTCGGCCCCCTGACGCCCGATACACACACTGACCGAAAAAGCTACGCGATACGACGACGCGCGCCGCAGGGATGCCGCGCGAGAAGGTACCGATGGATGACATGCCTCTTTACCCAATAGGGAGCCAGAGTTAAGCGCGCCGCAACTACTCCATGTGCCGCACGATATCGGCCACCCACCGGCAGGCCCCTCGCCACGACGACCCGACAGCCAACCTCCTCGTACCGGGCGATACCCGCGTCAGCCGACCGCCAACTGAACGGCAGAAAGGAGGACACGTGGCGCTTCGAGCACCATATCTTCTCATGACCAGCTGCCTATAAATAGCAGCTACAGGGAGCCAAAAAGACAGTTTAGACAGTTCAGACAAGTTTGGTCACTTCAGGTTTCGGATAGTCGAGTGATCTTCGGAGAAGAGTGTGAGAGCAGGCGTATCGTGCTCTAGTGTTCGTATCGGGTGACACTAGGTGAGCTCTTCCTCATCCCGAGAGGGAGGGGACTGGTTCACCTAGGACCTTACCGGGCGACACTGGGAGCCGATATCGGCCGATGTAGATACGCGACACGAGTCCCCGACACCAGTGCCCGGCAGTAGGATACGCAGCTCCATGCCCGACATGATATCGGACCCGATATGCTCCGCCCGTCATGCGTTCCGCCTGAGAGGGTGTGCCGCCCGACTTGAGCGTATCAGCCAGGTCCTTGAGCGATGCAGTCGCCCATCATGCGTGCCGCTTGAGAGAGCGTGCCGCCCGAAACGGCTGTATCGGGCTAGGCCCCTTGTCCGATATCGGGCGGGATGGTTACTGTATCCTGTCGTCCTTCTACATCAAGAAGGCGACATTTATCTTATATTCTGTTATTTAATTCTTTACTTATGCATTTTAATTAAGACCTTTAGTGTTTATATAAATGGAAATGCTTAATTACTTGTTGCTCTATGCTTGGTACAATATGTTAGATAACTGCTATGTTTGATATCTGAACTCTAGCTTGCATGTTTGGATCGCGCTTCGCTTAGCTACTGAATCCTGTTTTCCCGTCGCAACAACTTCGAGAGTTGTGTTGTGGCTCTAGTGTTTGGTCTGATTCTGGAGTATGAGAGTGCCTGGAACGGAGTTGTTTCAATAACATTCCACTCTAACTTTGAGCCCAAAAATCCCGAGAGGGGTGCCGAGGCTTGGTTAGAGGTGCCCGCTCTGAGAGGAGGGGTGCAAGGTGTTACTGGTGCCGCTTGTTTTGCAGTAGTTTTATCCTTCGTACCTTGCTCTAGCTCTAGTGTTATCTTTTTGTTTCTGTTGCTTGAAAACCCCTAAAAATTGCTAAATGACTAAAACCTTAAATCTTTCTAGTAACTCCACTTGGAGATAGTCTTCTTGTTTTGTTTGTGACATCTTATGCTTCCCTTCTGGGGAATTCATCATCTCTTTATACCTGTCAGAGTGTAGCGTGTCGATTCTGGGTTCTCAACACTACCCCCCTTATCCCTGTGTTCGACCCCGTATATCTACTTCGACCCCGTAAACAAAGTTGCGGGGGCCTAGAAGGATTCTGGTTTATAAATGTAAAAGCTCGACTACCTCAAATCTGCCTCCAATTTTAGGACGCGCGATTTAGGCCGGTTAACTTTTTGGCGCCGTTGTCGAGGACAAGGCAAAAACGGTACTGTAGACAAATCCGAATCCACTAACTACACTCCCGTGCCTCAAGCTTAGAAATGAGTTTGACAGCACCCTTTTTCTTTTTCTTTTTTCTTGCTATTTATTCTTAGCCTAGATTAAATAATTCAATTTTCTAACTTGATTTTTACATGCTCTTGCAGGAACCCTGAAAGCTGGCCTGCTCCACCGAGTTTTGATATCATGTCTCGTTGCGAGCAGTCTCTTCCTGAAGGTGAATGTCAGGGCCGAGGCGAGAGGGTGAGCCAGCCCAGCTTGGTTGGTCAGCTTTCCGCCTACATAAAAAGACAGGACACCATCATCAGCAAACTGGTGCAGGGTGCGCTTCCCGGCCCTAGGGCTCAGAATTCCATGCAACACCAGATGGCGAGTCTGCAGATGCGCCAATGGGAAGTCGATCAACGATTAGCCCAGATGGCTGCCCTGATGAAGAACCCTGCGGGAAAGACACTCTCCTACCCGGAAAACTGCCAGAATGGCGGTACTAAGGTCTGGGAAGATGGTGGAGCGCGCAGCTGAAGCCGAACCAGAACCTGAACCGAGGTCTGAGAGCACCATTCCAGCAGAGGGAGAAGGTGGACAAGAAGAAGCTCAAGAGCCTACACAGAAGCCTTCAGACGAGCTACCTGGTGGGAGGAATCCTTACACCCCAAGGTCGTCGTTCCCGTATAAGTTGATAAAGTCAAATCTGAAGAAACGCCATGAGAGGTTCATGGACTCGATCAGGAAACTGCATCTTGAAGTCCCTTTCCTGGACGCTTTGGAGGAGATGCCCACATACGCCAAGTTCCTCAAGGACCTTATCACCAAGAAAAGAAGGGGAGGAAGGATAGAGACAGTTCACCTAGCTTCTACTTCCTCTGCCTTCGTAAAGCCCGACTTGCCTAATAAGAGGAGGGATCCCGGAGCTTTCACAATCCCGTTTGCCATCGGAGACAATGTCGAGCGGAAGGGTCTAGCAGACTTGGGAGCAAGCATCAGCCTCATGCCCCTCAGTTTTGCACAAAGAGTGGGTTTGACCGACATAGTTCGAACCAACATGCAGATTCAACTGGCAGACCACACCTTTAAGAGACCCGTCGGCATTGTCGAAGATGTGCCGATCAGGGTTGGAAATTTCTTCATCCCCTGTGACATAGTCGTTATCGACATAGCTGAAGACCCCCATTGCCCAATCATCTTTGGACATCCTTTCTTGGCAACAGGAAGAGCGTTGATTGATGTCTCTGATGGGATGATCACTTTGAGGGTCGGAAATGACCATATTGACTTCAAGTTGAAGGATAACATGAGAAGCCCTTCCCTGTCTGAATCAGCATGTTTCGCAGATAGCTACAATAAATTCTGCGAGGAAATAGAGGAGGATATCCGGACAGTGGACTCCCTCGCGAGGGCCATAAGCAGCCAGGATTCCGACTTCGAAAGTCTCGAAGTTGCAAAGTATCTCGACCTTTTCGACCTTTCTAACGAAGATTTGCAAGAAAAAGATGAGGTGGCAGAGTCTGCAAAGTATGCCTCCCTCGAAGGTGAGCTTCAAGAGGAGGTACCCAGACCAAAGCCAGAGTTAAAAGCGTTGCCTGAAGGCCTGAAGTACGAGTTCTTGGACGAAAAACAGAGGAACCCTGTCATTGTAAATGCCAATCTTTCAAGCAATCAGCTAGATCGACTCTTTGAGGAGTTAAGGGTCCACATGGGGGCTATAGGATATTCAGTAGAGGATATCAAGGGCCTTAGCCCCGCCCTGTGCATGCACCGCATCAGCTTAGATGAATCAGCCAAGCCTCTGGCTCAACCCCAGAGGAAGCTGAACTAGATGCTCAAGGAGGTCATCAAGAAAGAGGTAATAAGGCTTAGGGATGCGGGGATTATTTACCCAATCAGCGATAGCAATTGGGTAAGTCCTATCCACGTAGTACCCAAGAAGGGTGGAATGACAGTGGTTAGGGGCGAGAAGGGCGACGAGGTGGCGGTAAGAACCGTCACTGGATGGCGGATGTGTATTGATTACCGAAAGCTAAATCAGGCTACAAAGAAGGATCATTTTCCGCTACCTTTTATTGATCAAGTTCTCGAAAGGTTAGCACATCACGATTTCTTTTATTTTCTTGATGGCTTTTCAGGTTTTTACCAGGTCCCCATCTTGCCCAACGATCAAGAGAAAACAACATTCACCTGTCTTTACGGGACTTATGCCTTCTGAAGGATGCCATTTGGGCTCTGCAACGCCCCTGTCACCTTTCAAAGATGCATGATATCGATGTTCTCATATTTTCTAGAAGACATCGTAGAAGTCTTCATGGACGACTTCTCAGTCTATGGGAAAGACTTCGAAAGCTGTCTGAAGAACCTGTCATTGGTCCTTTAAAGGTGCGAGGAGAACAGCCTGGTCCTGAACTGGGAAAAATGTCACTTCATGGTACGGGAGGGCATCGTTCTAGGGCATAAGATCTCAAGGCGTGGGATCGAGGTGGACATAAGCAAGGTCGAAGCGATATCTAAACTTCCTCCACCGAAATCCGTGACGGGGGTGAGAAGCTTCCTCGGGCACGCCGGATATTACTGAAGATTCATCAAAGACTTCTCAAAGATTTCCAAACCCCTGTCCAATCTTCTGGTAAAAGATGCTGAATTTGTTTTTTCTAACGATTGTCTCAGTGCTTTTCAGGCCCTGAAAAACGCTTTGGTATCACCACCTATCCTTCAAGCGCCAGAATGGGGTTTACCTTATGAGATGATGTGCGACGCTAGCGACTACGCGGTTGGAGCAGCCCTGGGGCAAAAGAAAGACAAAAGGCACCATGTGATTTGCTACGCTAGTCGCACGTTAGACGAAGCTCAGGTAAACTACACAACAACCGAAAAGGAGATGCTCGCTATCATCTTCGCGTTCGATAAGTTCAGGTTGTATCTCATCGGAGAAAAGGTCAAAGTATACACAGATCATGGGGCAAAAAAATACTTGATGCAAAAGAAAGACGCGAAGCCCAGGCAGTTGATGTGGGCCCTATTGCTCCAAGAGTTTGACCATGAAATTATCGACAAGAAGGGCGCAGAAAATGTGGTCGCCGACCATCTATCAAGGATCGTGACTGAGAGATAGGGAGGGCCACCTATCAACGACGACTACGCCGATGAGGCCCTTAAGTTGGCCGAAGCTCAAGAAGAAAGTCTACCCTAGTTTGCGGACATCTGCAATTATCTTGCTTGTGGAGAACTGCCTCCTGACATCACGTACAACCAGAAAAAGAAGCTATTCGTGGATGCAGAAAATTATTACTGGGATGATCCTCTCCTGTTCAGAAGATGCGCTGATAACTTATACAGGAGGTGCATCCTAGAAGAAGAAATCGCGGACATCCTAAAGCAATGCCACGCCTCCCCCTACGGTGGTCACCTGGGTAGCGAAAGAACAGTAGCAAAGGTGCTACAGTCAGGTTTTTACTGCCCCTCTTTATTTAAGGATTCCGCACAATTTGTGAAGGTTTGCAAGGAGTGCCAATTTATGGGGAACATAGAACGGAGGAATGAGATGCCAATGGCAAGCTGGATCGAAGTAGAAATATTTTACGTGTGGGGGATCGACTACATGGGACCGTTTCCTCCATCCCGGGGGTATCAATACATACTCGTGGCAGTGGATTATGTATCGAAGTGGGTGGAAGCGGTAGCCACCCAAACCTGCAATGCCAAGTCGGTTATCAAGCTCTTCGAGAAGATCATCTTTCCTCGTTTCGGTGTCCCGCGCACGGTCATAAGCGACGGAGGCTCACACTTCGGAGAAAGGCAGTTTGAAGCGCTCATGCGCTAGTACGGAGTGAAGCACAAGATCGCTACACCCTACCACCCACAGACGTCAGGGCAGGTAGAGGTTTCCAACAGGCAAATCAAGCAGATCTTGGAGAAAACTGTCAGCCGAACAAGGAAAGACTGGTCCATGAAGCTTGACGACGCGCTTTGGGCCTACCGTACTGCTTACAAAACACCCATTGGAACCACCCCCTACCGGCTTATCTACGGAAAGTCCTGCCACCTGCCTTTGGAAATGGAACACAAGGCCCTTTGGGCAATCAAGTTTTTAAATATGGACCTAGACAAAGCAGGAGAGAAGAGGTTTTTGCAGCTTCAAGAGCTCGAAGAGCTGAGAATGAACGCCTATGAAAATGCAAAAATCTACAAACAGAGGACAAAATTTTGGCACGATGCCCACCTCAGGAGAAAAGATGTAAGCAAAGGGGATAAGGTCTTGTTATTCAAGTCCTCTATTCATCTCTTCCCTGGGAAGTTACAAACGAGATGGTCAGGACCGTTTACCGTGTCAAAAATATACCCATCCGAAATGATGGAGCTTTACGACAAGAACGATCTGACCAAAGTATTTCAAGTGAATGGGCACAGGGTGAAAAGATTCTATGAGGATGAGGCCTTTGTCAGGAGAGCAGAGATCAACCTGCAAGATATGGGCACAGTCAAGAGTTGAACGAGATGATCCCACACCGGTCGAGCTGGCGACGCAAACTTCAGCGCTCCTCGGGAGGCAGCCCGAGTTTTTCTTTCTTTCATAGAGTAGGATGCATTTTTCCTATTATTTGCAAAAACAAACATTATGGCATGTAATAAGGTCCGAGTCGGTGCACGAGTCGGTGCACGCACCGAGCGCACCGACTCTCCGGTTTTATGGGCCACCACTATAGTATTTTCTGAGGTCAAAGGCTTAACCCTTGGCCTATGATGTTTTACCCATTAATCGCTGTTTCTGCTCTTAGGTTTTAGTTTTTTGCCCGCCTGTTTTAGCCGTGTCGGGCAGCCGCTCAGCTGGCGCGCAGGACCGCCCATACCGGGCTTTGGTCTCTAGGGCATCGCAACGGTCGTAACGGTTGGAATTCCTGGGCGGCGTGCACCCTATCGTGCATGAGAATAAATGCCCTTAATGAGACTGATGTGACCATCGTCTCGGGAACTGCCTGACCCGTTGGCCGATGCGTGCCCCAGAGATGTCTGTTTCGCCCCCGGCCGAGCTGGCTATAAATAAGAATGGAGGTTTCACCGTGTCGGGCAGTCACACTTTACTCATTTTAGCCACATGTAACGCATGCAGTAGTCCACCATTTTTCTCCCGTGTCGGCCAGTTGCCTTCACCGTGGTATCGGGTGATGGCTCCTATGAGCAAAGGTATCGCCCGACACGTTTATCGCCCGGCACGCTTATCGCTCGACAAGCTATCCCCCGACAGGCTTATCGCCCGACACGAGTTTTTCCTATCACACGCTGCCTATCGGGATTACAAGCCTTGTCGAATTTTGTATCGCCCGACGCGGCTATGCATGACATACGCCATATTGGGCGACACTTTTTCTTTTATGACGTCATGTCGGGCAGTTTCTCTCTGGCGACCTTATCGCCCGATATACCCGTATTGGGAGGTATGTTGTGCCGTGCAGCCACCCCCTCGTATCGCCCTATCTTGTATCGACTTATGCTTTCTTTGGACGGACGATACCCGGATTTTGAAATAAGTCTAGCATTATCGAGCTTCTTTAAATTTTTTCTATGTAACGATTTATAATGGTTAATGAACTTGATAACAGGCAGAATGGAGGCCGCAGCTGAAGCAACAACTGTCGGTCAGAAACGTCAGCACCCTGAAGAGGGGCAATTCCTTATCATAGTCTGTCTTCTGTAGTGGCCTGGGACCATCTACATAGACAGCACGAGTAGAGCCCCGGTGACTGCCGGGACATCACAAGAGCTCTCTGTCTACCATGAGCTATTGCGCGTGTTCCGGCTGAGCTGGGAAATAAAGTGGAGGCTGAGCTGGGAAGTGTTTTGCCGATGACCTCCAGATGGAACCTGGGCATCCCGGTTCCAGCTACTTAATAAGGAGGAAGCAGCCACAAGTGTCTGCACTTGTTGAAGCTGTTTCCAAATGAGAAAGAAGGAGGCGGCAGCAAAGAAGCATATTGCAGCTTCTACAAGGCACAAGCGAACCCGCTAAATAACCTTCACTGGACTAACATGAACTCACCCTCTTCTTCACTACTCTAGGACAGAGTATTGGATAAGTTTGGGGGGGGGGTACCCATGTACCAGTGAAAGAGGTATAAAAATTCTCTTGTGCCATTTTGTTCTTCTATATCACATATATGTACCCATGCTCGTGTAAAATTCCTTGCTCATATAAAATTTTTGAAAAATTTTGCTTCTTTTGTTCCCATGCATATGAACAAAGTTGATATATTAGTAAAAACCTGATGCAACTGCTTGCAAAGTTTGTTTTCTGTATACTTATTGTGATGCAAGTTTTGTTATATCTTTCTGATAATGCTGCTTCAAACAAACAGAAGATTACATTTTCCCATGTCAAAATTTTCAAAAATATAATAATCTCGCAAACAGCTAAGAGATGAGTATGGAGAAGGAAAAAGCTGCCCAAACAGCAAGAATCTCTTTGTTTCCCCCTACCCCAACAAAAATCCCAAAAAGAGAGAGAAACCTTATGAGTGTGAATAAAAGCATGAGAGTTGTGCCCAATAAAAGAATATATATATATATATATATATACACACACACTTGTTTTCCAAAAGTACCCATCTTTAGGCATGGTAGATCCGGGGCAGTGGTACGTAGGATGTGAAATCACTGCTCTAAAGCCAACTGGCTTGGACTGCAGGGACCACTTTCCCATTAACGGACCCTTACCTGGATGGACCGATGGGAAACAAGAAGAAAACCCAAAAAGCCTTAGCCTATCCCATACACAACTTTCTGCCTCGAAAAAAAAGCTGTTTGGTGTGTAAGCTAACTTCGAAATCATACAACAAAGTCTCACCGAAGCTATAGAGAAGAAGCTTACTTAAACAATAAGGCAGGAAAAACGAAGTCTTTCGTTCGTAGTGAGACAGCATTATCTCTAAAGGCATTATGATACTTGTCTCACCTTTTGAACAGAAAATCTACTCCGAGCAAGAAGGAGCATCGCTAAATAAAGTTTAAATATTGATTGAGGACAATCAAAATGATAAGTTTGGGGGAGTTGATAACACCATTTTTTTGTGATGTTTTTGGCCTTTATTCTGTTATCAAAACTGCCCTTTTCTGCCTTTTTCCTCTCTTTTATATGCATTTTCGCAATAATTAGCCAAGCAATGCTCTCAGCCCAATATTTCCATCTTTTGCAGAGTTTCCTCCTATTTTGGCCCCTTTAGCACCAATAAGGCCATTCCGGCCCGCAAATAAGTCCAAGACTGTCTCGGCCCCCTGACGCCCGATACACACGCTGACCGACAAGGCTGCGCGATACGACGACGCACGACGCAAGGATTTCGCGCGAGAAGGTACCGATGGACGACACGCCTCTTTACCCAACAGGGAGCCAAGTGCGCCGCAACTACTCCATGTGTCGTGCGATATCGGCCACCCACCGGCAGGCACCCCTCGCCACGACGACCCGACAACCGACCTCCTCGTACCGGGCGATACCCCCGTCAGCCGACCGCCAACTGAACGGCGGAAAGGAGGACACGTGGCGCTTCGAGCACCATATATTCTCACGACCAGCTGCCTATAAATAGCAGCTACAGGGAGCCGAAAAGACAGTTTAGACAGTTTGGACAAGCTTGGTCACTTCAGGTTTCGGATAGTCGAGTGATCTTCGGAGGAGACTGCGAGAGCAGGCGTATCGTGCTCCAGTGTTCGTACCGGGCGACACTAGGTGAGCTCTTCCTCATCCCGAGAGGGAGGGGACTGGTTCACCTAGGACTGTACCGGACGACACTGGGAGCCGATATCGGCCGATGTAGATACGTGACACGAGTGCCCGACACCAGTGCCCGGCAGTAGGATACGCAGCTCCATGCCCGACACGATATCAGACCCGATACGCTCCGCCCGTCATGCGTGCCGCCCGACTTGAGCGTATCGGCCAGGTCCTTGAGCGATGCAGTCGCCCGTCATGCGTGCCGCTTGAGAGAGCGTGCCGCCCGACATGGCTGTATCGGGCTAGGCCCCTTGTCCGATATCGGGCGGGATGGTTACTGTAGCCTGTCGTCCTTCTACATCAAGAAGGCGACATTTATCTTTTATTCAGTTATTTAATTCTTTACTTATGCATTGTAATTAAGACCTTTAGTGTTTATAGAAATGGAAATGCTTAATTACTTGTTGCTCTATGCTTGGTACAATATGTTGGATAACTGCTATGTTTGATATCTGAACTCTAGCTTGCATGTTTGGATCGCGCTTCGCTTAGCTACCGAATCGTGTTTTCCCGTTGCAACAACTTCGAGAGTTGTGTTGTGGCTCAAGTGTTTGGTCCGATTCTGGAGTACGAGAGTGCCTGGAACGGAGTTGTTTCAGTAACATTCCACTCTAACTTTGAGCCCAGCAATCCCGAGAGGGGTGCCGAGGCTTGGTTAGAGGTGCCCGCTCTGAGAGGAGGGGTGCAGGGTGTTACTGGTGTCGCTTGTTTTGCAGTAGTTTTATCCTTCATACCTTGCTCTAGCTCTAGTGTTATGTTTCTGTTTCTGTTGCTTGAAAACCCCTAAAAACTGCCAAATGACTAAAACCTTAAATCTTTCTAGTAACTCCACTTGGAGATAGTCTTCTTGTTTTGTTTGTGACATCTTATGCTTCCCTTCTGGGGAATTCATCATCTCTTTATACCTGCCGGAGTGTAGCGTGTCGATTCTGGATTCTCAACACTACCCCCCTTGTCCCTGTGTTCGACCCCGTATATCTACTTTGACCCCATAAACAAAGTTGTGGGGGCCTAGAAGGATTCGGGTTTATTAATGTAAAAGCTTGACTACCTCAAATCCGCCTCCAATTTTAGGACGCGTGATTTAGGCTGGTCAATGACTTCAACAGGGGAAAAGCTTCGTCGAAAGCTTGCATGAAGGTTGATATTAGTAAAGCATATGACCATGTACAATGGGTATACCTTTGGAGAATAATGGAAGAGATGGGCTTTTCTAAGCAGTGGATCAACATCATGAGGCAATGTACTGAAACTACGTCTTTTTATATCCTTATCAATGGTGCTCTGGAAGGTTTATTCAAAGCATCCAATGGTTTGAGGCAGGGAGACCCTCTATCTCCTTTGCTTTTCACCATTGTGATGGAAGGCCTGTTGGGTCTAATCAAGAAGTCTGAAGTTGAAGGCCATATTAAACCGTATAAAGTCAAGGGTGTGAAAGTTAAGACACGCCTTATTTTTGTAGATGACGTCTTACTTTTTTCGGTGGGACACGCTAATCGGCTACGGGAGTATGTGAAAGTGCTTATTCTGTTTGGGAATAGTACTGACCTCTACATAAGTGCTATTAAATCACATGTATTCCTATCCAAGTCATGTGATTCTAGAAGGGGCAGACTCAAGAGAGCTGTCGGCATGAGAAGGGGTAAACTACCTACAAGATACCTCGGAATACCCATAGCGGGGGGTAGAGGTACTGCAAAGGATTTCAACATGTGCAAAGACAAGTTCAGGGACATAATTGAAGGGTGGAGTGGTTTGAAAATCTCTTTGGCAGGGAGATTGGTGCTTGTCAGATCTGTGCTTCAAAGTTTGATCAGGTACTGGTCCATGATGTGCGACATCCCGAACCCTCCGATCTTGAACCTCAAATCTATGATGGGCAGATTTGTTTGGGGTAGTAAAACCCATGGCATAGCTTGTAACGTCATCACTCAACCTTTTTCAAAAGGCGGGCTGTAGATTGTCGACCCTGAGACGATCCTTAAAATAAACACTATCAAAAGAATCAATCACTTCCTCATACAGAAAGATAACATCTAGACAAAATGGATGACAGAGAGGTATGGTAGGAACCTTATTCTTAACTAATAGAGCCACCCTTCCAGGGCTTGGAGGAGGATGTGCACTAGCTTTCTAGCTATCCAGCAGTTGTATAGTGTTGATTGTCATGGTACCTGGTCTTGCTCTAGCCAGATACCATGGATCAACATTGACACAGCTCTGGATCTTGATTGGACTTCTGTTGTTTGGTGTAAACACCACTGCCCCAAATGGAGTACGTGCATCTACAGGGCGATCCTTGGGCGCCTTCCTACAAAAGATAGATTAATTAGATGGGGCATGGATGTTAATCCTCTATGCCCTCTCTGCAAAACACATGAGGAGTCGATTAATCATGTTTTCCTGAACTACCCGTATACTAAGAGGGTGTGGTCTATTGTGTGTCTCAGAAACGAATGGAGAAACTTGAACAACTACATACTGAAAGACATCCTCCAATGGTTTGTTACCAACCATAGTCAAAATAGGAAAAAGATGGTGTTCCCTAGTATTTTCCTGGCGGCGACCTGCTATTGCATTTGGCAGGAAAGAAACGTCAGGGTACACACGAATACTGAAAAGAGTTATTTGGCTCTGGTGGATTTGATAGGCTCCCACCTTCGTCGGCTTGTGAAATCCAACTTTAACATTTTTTGTAATGTCAACTCTAATACGAGAACCTACTGGGGCCTGTAATATAACTCAATAGCGTGTTTTGGTTTCCTCGGGGTCAGTTTCGACGCCCTGCTCTGTATAGTATAGCCCTGCTATACTTTCTTTTTTGGCAATACATTTACCTTATCCAAAAAAAAAAAGTGGGTGAAGCGCCCGCTTAAGCGCCCAAGCATATATCCCATTGTAATTTTCAATGAAGCAGGCCTTGAAGCATTTTGCACTTAAGCAACTACTTTTTCTCCTTTTCCTCACTTCAGGATACATTTTTGGGCCCACTTAAGCGGTCTCTTCAGGGAGCTTCACAACAATTATTCTTGAAACTTTCCCAAACATATGTTGAATTAAAAAATGAAAATTATGTATTATAATAGTTGTAATAACCAGTTTGATAATTAGTATCTCTAATTAGTTATTGTTGCTTGTACACTATATACATGTGTATAAGAACTATGTATTATCATCTTGTCTTTTGTAGAGTTTGCGGTATAATATTAGTAATAGTTGCATTAATTTATTGATGATGCACCTTATTCCTGTGATGTTTTAATTTTTCATGATATAATATTAGTAATACACTTTGTTCCTACTATGTTTGAATTTGCATGACTTTTTTATGTTCCACAATCTCATCACGTAACTTCTTATATGAAAGCGCATCATCCTGTCACATTTATATACAATTTTTTGCTATTGGTTGTTGCACAATGTCATCATTTCAGATGAATGGATGCATACCATCATGGCACTTCTATATGATTGCAGATTCCATAATGAATATAGTATGTTGTTGTCAAATAATTAATCATTATAACTACTGATATTTTGATTAATCTATTTACTATAAATTCAGTAGTCATTATTGCCATGTATCATACATCGAGACCTACCCTACCTTGCTATTTTTATTTTTAACTATATGCATTATGATTCTATGGCAATATGACTCTAAAATGTACTTACTCTAATTAGAAATTTATCTATTGATTATTATATTTTCTATCACAATTAGTGCAATGGGGGCGATTAAAGTTTGGCTATGTCAAATAATCCCAAGTGGAAGTATAGGACTCATTCAAATCTAGACTGAAGGGAGAAAGTGATATACAAGTTATTCTAAGTTTTTCTTATTTTAAAAAAAATTGACCACTTTTTCAAAAAGTGCTCGCTTTAGTCCGCTTTAAAACCCACTTCCCGCTTCACGCTTGAAGGGGAGGAATCTGCACGCTTCCTGCTTTGCGCTTTCCAAAACCTTGATAACTATAGATAAGTACCAAACAATAACTAGAGATTCAGTTACTACTCAGTGAGTCAGCCCTTGTGGAACCACTGATATATATAGTTTGAGTCAAACTGCTTTGACTCTTCACCTGAGTACCCAGGTTTAGAGGAGTCTGGTTTACACCGCTTGATATAGTCGTCGAGGCTAAACTTGGTGAGGCATGTTGTAGACCAGTGGTGATTGCCAAAGGCAAGCAAGTTTTAAATGAAAGTCTCAACTCGTCAATCACCCGCAAGTATACAAAAGCAATTGTAGTTGAGATCAAATCATAAGGAGCTAGGCTAGCTAGGCACAAAATTACTAACTTTCAACAATCTAAGTCGGATTACAATAGTTGAGTTTTGATCGAGATTGGATAATTAGAAAAAGTAAGAACTAAATTTTAAGGATTTAGATTGGATTTAGGAGATCTTAGATATAAGATTTCACTTCCATACTATTACATCATGTGCAACTATGAAATTCAACTTGCTTATTAACTTGCAAGGAAGGTTGCCATCATCATGCACCTCCCGGTGGCATGAGATGGTCCTTATCTTCACATAGCTCCCATGTCTATATTCAAATTTGAACACAACCTTGGATCCTCAACATTCCCAACCCACTCCCATGGTCAAGAGTTTGTTGAGATCTACTCCATACTCCTACATACATTCTCCCTAATCACATAAAGAAGAATAAAACATGCATATTTGATGGCAAGTCAAGCATGCAAGCAATAAAACTCCATAGAAACTCTTGGAGAAGCAAATTAACTAACATTAGATATAAATTACGAGTTTAGATGAGTAATAGCATGGGTGCTACTCTCCCATGCCCACGAAAGTGAGTTTTACTTGTACATAATGAAGAAACACATGAACATGTTACGGATTCCAGAGTGTTTTATGATTAGAAAGAAGAAAAGCTAAGAGAAACCAAAGAGTAAAGTGGAAAGAGTAAAACTCTAGTTTGAGGATGAAGTTTTACCCTTGAAGCTACTCCAACTCAGTTTTTCTTTCCTCCTGAGAAGCTTTGCCGAAGTAGAGAATCTCTGTTGCACCCTTGGAGAAGAAAAGGAGAAGAAAATAATGAAGAATGGAGGTTCTTTCCCAAGAAACATCTCCTTCTTCTCCAAAATTGCCTCTCTCTTGCTCTGTAACTTTCTCTAGTCGTCAAGTTCTTCAAATGATGAGTAATAACCACCCATATGGCTGGTCTCCTCTTTAAACTGAGGGGTGGTTGTTTTCAAAATATACAGAAACTGACAAAGATATGGCGTGTCTTTTAGAAATCATGGTGTGTCGCTCAATGTAACCATCGAGCAGAATGCTCACCGTGAAGAGTACATGACGTATCGCTGAAAAGACACGTCGTGTAGTTGTAATTGAAGTCGATCTGGGTGGACGGTACACGTTGTGTGTAATAAACACACACCGTGTACTTTAGCAGAACTTTAAATCTCATCTTTTGAACGTGTAGACACGATGTGTTTGGGTGAACAACACGCCATGTCTTCTATCCTATAGCTAGGGACAAAGTCCTTTTGGAAACTTACATGCCGATTTAACACACGTCGTGTCTTCTACTTTGCATCGACACTTGTCCTTCCTGGAAAGTTACACATCGTGTACAAATAAAGACACGACGTGTCTTCTTCAGTTTCTTTAGGAACAAATCTACATCAAATGCAAATCATTGGGGGATCCAACTAAGGTTGGATTTGGGTTAGATTAGCCCCATTTCGTCATATTTATTGTGTACATGTGATAATAGTCATGTAACGAGTAAAACAAATAAAAAGATGACAAATTGAATATGATTACAGGCCTAATGGAGAGGAAAATAAACTGAATTTGTGTGCAAAAGTGTGCAAAAATTAGATATGAAATGTGCATGTTAAATCTCCCTAAACTTGAACTATTGCTTGTCCTCAAGAAAATGAGTATAGAAACACAAATGAAGGAATTGTAAAGTTCAGAAATAGATCAAAATGAAATGAAAGATGAATATAAGACCAAACCAACCATAATCCACAAGTTTATACTCATAGCCTTGGTTTAATTTCAATTTAAAAACCCAAGAAAGAAATTTTTAGTTCAGTAGGGATGGTAACAAATTAAATGAAAAAGTAAACTAGGCAACACTAAATGGAGATTGGATGACCAAGCCAAACAATTAGTGAATCTTCAACTAAAACTCTCAGCTATTAAGGATGCAAATGATGAAATCTTAGTCAATGTTAACAAATTTTTAGCTTTTTCTCCTTGTTTCCCAAAAGGTATGACAATGGGTTATGTGTTCCGGCACTCGGCTGCTAATGTAGGCTTATGCTCACTTGGAGTGCCAGTTGGAGTATTTTACCCTCTTTTAAGACATATCATCTAACCATCATGGTCAGATCAGACTTACACTAGGATGGTATGATATGTGGGTGCTTTTGCCATCTTTTCATGTGTAGTTAAGGTGAGGTGAACTAAAAGAGATTTTTAGATGAGATTGGGTTTCACTTATTAAATTTTCCCCTAAACATAGGAGAGTTAATTAAATTGCAACATTAGCTAGATTCCATTTGTTTGATTTGAAAAAAAATTAGTGAAAAAGGGTGGTTGAAAAGGCACTAAGAGTTTGGAAAGGACATCTCGTGTTCTAAGTAGTGTTCCAAATTTGATTTATTCACTAAATTTGTTACCATTACATGTGTTAGGCGATCAGGGATGTGAAAGATGAAAGTTTAGGCTAAAATTATAACCCAGAAATTAAACACAATTTGGTGGCCATGAAGTTTCATGTATGCATGCCTTTTACAATTTCCACAAATGGCATTTCTCACGAGGGAGGACAAGATAGTTCAACACAAGAGGAAATCAATCCATTACATAAGATAGGCCTTATATCATACTAGATTTTTGATAAGAGGAACAAAAACTAAAGCAAGTGCTAAGGAAAAGATGATGAAAAGAAATTAAAGAAACTACAACTACATTACTGACCAGTTGCATCCCTCTTAAGCTTGAAATCTGTAGTGTCCTCACTACATCAATCAAACTCAAGGTGATAGTAATCATCTACATGTCATGGAAGTAATTAAGATGAAGGGCCAGTACCCTCATGACCAGTTGGGAAGTACTGGTTCAGCAAATTATCATTGTCAGGAATCTCTACAGGCATCGACTCTGGAGGATTGGGCTCTGGCTGAGGCTAGGGTAGTGGAGGTGTGGGCTATGGAGGTTGAGGCATGGGATAGTGGCTTTGAGAATTGTACCACATTTCCATCCGTTGCACCATGATGTGCATAATAGAATATTGTTGACTCATAAGATCAAGGAGACTATCCATATGGTCAAACCTCTATTGGATATAGTCGTACATGTGTTGGACATTAAGCACAGACCGGTTGTAGTCTATTTGCATGTTGGTGGAGGCAGGCAGTGGAATAGTGGAAGAAGAACTAGTTGCATCTTCATTCTCATTAGAATAAAAAAGAGTATATTCCAGTTCTCTTTGTTTGTCAGAGTCATTGCTTACAAATTAGGAAAATCAATGTATTGTTCATCAGTGAAATATTGTCTAAATTTGGAGTCATCATTGGAAACCTGAATAAGTAGACTAGAAGAGATGAGGAGAAAATTTCCACCAGGTTCCTCCCTAGAACAGCCTCTTAACCAGTAAAGTCAGCACCCACCTTGCGGGAAACATGGGTAACCAAACCCCCACACATGATGTCACCTAATTCTCTTTTCTTGATTTTCTTGATATCAAAGAATCTGGTGAGAATAAAGTATCCCACATTGATCTTAAAGTAATTCATTATTGCCCAAAATATGGATAAGTCTTGCTTCCTACATACCCCTTGAGTTTCCTTCTTAGCAAAAATGCATGTGCTAAGTAACCTGTGGACATATCGGAAAAATAGGATTATGATGTTTGTTTCCCTGGCTTTCTTAGCCTTGTGTATTGTCTCATTAGTGATTTCATTCCAAAACTTGTCACTATTGAACTAAGGAGGGTAAGCTAGACCACCCCCATAGTGGCACTTAAGTGTCTCATAGAATTCCTTGAATGTTAAATTGTAAGCTTGACCCAAAAGATGGAAATGAATAATACCACAGGGCTCATGACACTTCCTTAGGTCATCCTCAAATATAAGAGTAGTAAGGAGTAAGACCCTTGACCTCTGTTTTGGGCTAACCCTATTTGTTTAGGCTTGATTATGTTCTTAGAAACTTTGTCTAATCCTTTAAGATGATCTTAAAGCATGTGGAGATCTTAAGTCTCCAGTTTGAGCTCGTTTGCATGTTGTTTGTGCTTTCTGTGCTAGTTTTGGTGCAAATTGCAAACTACCCATTTGAAGGGGTATTCTTGTAATTTTTCACCTCTAGAATGTTCCTTCTCTCTATTGGCTTCATGAGGGAGGTTGTGGTTCTTTAGGACCTCTTGGTGGGCCCTTAATTGAGTGGAATCACCCTTAGTGGTGATTAGGGTTTTCCTAGGTTTGGGTGCCTCGACCATGTGACCCTTGTTGGTTTGTTTCGACCTAGGTAGCGACCTAGGGCCTGGTTGGAGGATGTCACGTTAAGACACCTTCCCTGGGTATGGTTTTCATGATTGAGATGGTCTTGGGTGTCTTGGGTTGAGATGGATGCTCTTGTGAAGAGTGTCTCAACCTATGGTTTGTGGTGACCTTGTGTCGTGACCCAGTGGTCCTTGGTGGTGTGTCATGACCATGGGTGGTTCCCTTGGTGTGTTGCGGTCGTAACATGAGGGTTGGGTGGCCTAGGTGGTTGAGATCCAACCTAGAGTGTATCACCATCTCTTGCATGTGGGCTTTATGCATTTGCATGTTAGTTTCTTGAGTGGATAAGTGTCCTTCTGTGGCCTTCTTTTGTTGACACCTCATCCCTTGCCCTATCTCTCTCCTCCTTTTCTATATAAACCCTCTTCTCTCTATGAAAGTGATCTTTTTTGGCCATCCTCTTTCTCCTTCCTTTCTTGGATGATATTGGAACTTGGTGGAGCAAGAAGGATCTATTATTGGCACCTTGAGGGTGGTCCAACCCTTACATGTGGTGTTTGTTGTGATCCTTGGTCATCTTCAACCTTGGTGAGTGTTTATCTTCCTTATTAATGTTTTCTTTGGATCTTCTACCCTACCTTCTTCCTTTTTCTCAGCCCTAGAGAATGTTTTGACATGGTGGTCGTTCTTGAGAGTAACTTCTCATCACAAGGGTAATTGGCCATGTTTTGATAAGGCGACACCTAAGTGAGAGAGAGTTTCTTCTCTCTTTTCCCCCTTCTTTCTTTTGGTTAGGCCTTGCACATTTTGCCCTATTTCTTGAGCTATTCTTTGACCTTGGTGTTTCCTCTTTGTAGAGGGGCTCTTGTGGCCGAAAGTGGAGCATTTGGTGGAGCTTGATCTTCTTTGGTGATCGTGTGCTTGGAGTTTGCCTACCTTGGAGTTGATCTTCTTTAAGGTGGGTTATATAACTCTTAACCTCCTCTATTATAGAACTCCTTATGCTTACATGTTACTATTTTCTCTCTCTAAATGTTTCCTTAACATGCTAAGGTATGGTGATGGACCTAGAACTTGGATGATGTTTAGATCATGCTTTGTTTGGATGTAATCTGAAACCCTAATTTCCTTTATATCGATTTTGTTGTTAGGGGTACATGATGGTATTCCTTACTTAATTGACCTTGGTTGAGTTTCATGCATGGTGATCGAGGGTTTTAATAATGTATGAAGTTTTGGTTCAGTTTGGGTGGTGATGATCTTGGTTTATCTCCCTTGTTGAGTTTCCTTTTTATGGTGGTTCTACGAAGCTTGTTTTAGGGTTTGATGACCATTTTGCATGTGATGTTTTCTCTAAGGTGACGATGAGTTCCCAAGTTGGATCACATGTTTAGTCACAGATTTACCTCTATTTTGACCTTGGTTTGATTGTGGTTCTTGGTCTTGGTGGTGGCTTGGCCTTAGTGGTCACCATGCCAAGTTTTGGTCGCGGTCATAACCTCGTGTTTGCCCTGGTTTTAGTCGTGGTCGTAACGTCATGTTTGCCCTAATTTTGGTCACGGTTGTAACACCACTTTTTGGTTTTTGGGGGCCAAGATGGGTCTTATGTTTGGATGGCGTGGTTGTGACATCTTGGATGGTCGCAACCCATGAGCTATTTTGTGTTAGGATGCCCTAGTTGTGGGTCGTTCTCTCCTGCCTTGACTTAGTAGGACCTTGCTTCTATTTCGAATGAATGCTTGCTTTTGTGTTGAAGATTACCCCTTTCCTTGTCGTGGTCGTGAAATTCATAGGGTTGGTAGTCGCAACAACTCTTCTTCTTGGGGTCGCGACAAGTGCTTGATAACCTCCAATTTTGGGATGATTATCTTAGTCTTTTCTTTAGTTTTTCACACTCTTTCTTAATTAGAATTAGACATAATACCTAAATATTCCCTCTTATTGTAAATATACTATTAGACTAACTTTCCCCCTTTATAATTGCAGAAAAAGACACACAAAAAATCATAAAAGACTCCACTAGCCTCAAGACCGCATGGGCTCAAATGGTCCCAAGACCGCATGAAGCCAATCGGTCCCGAGACCGCATGGAGTCACACGGTCCCAAGACCGCATGAAGCCAATCGATCCCGAGACCGCATGGAGTCACACGGCCCCAAGACCGCATGAAGCCAATCGGTCTCGAGACCGCATGGAGTCACACGGTCCCAAGACCGCATGAAGCCAATCGGTCCCGAGACCGCATGGAGTCACACGGTCCCAAGACCGCATGAAGCCAATCGGTGCCGAGACCGCATGGAGTCACACGGTCCCAAGACCGCATGAAGCCAATCGGTCCCGAGACCGCATGGAGTCACACGGTCTCGAGACCGCATGGAGTCACACGGTCCCAAGACCACATGAAGCCAATCGGTTCTGAGACCGCATGGAGCCACACGGTCCCAAGACCACATGAAGCCAATCGGTCCCGAGACCGCATGGAGTCACACGGTCCCAAGACCGCATGAAGCCAATCAGTCCCGAGACCGCATGAAGCCAATCGGTCCTGAGACCGCATGGAGTTACACGGTCCCAATACCGCATGAAGCCAAACAGTCTTGAGGCCCAAACGGTCTTGAGGCCCAAACGGTCTTGAGGTCCAAATGGTCTTGAGGTCCAAACGGTCTTGAGATCCAAACGGTCTTAAGATCCAAACGGTCTTAAGATCCAAACGGTCCTAAGGTCCAAACGGTCTTGAAGTCCAAACGGTCTCCAAACCGTTTGGACTTCACTTAAGGCCTATAAATAAGACCCCAGGGGTCCTTCCAAGGGCATCAAGTTTCAGACATCCAGAGGCTGCCTCAATCACTCCAGAACAAATCCAACTTCCATCCTCCGCCCAGGGGCTGCTGGTCTGAGACCCACACTCCATCTCGAAGCTGCTTTCTCTCTCTCCGCCAAAGAAGGGGGGAAGAGGGGACCTCATCATCAAGCAACCTGTGAAGCTGGTGGATCGTCTCTCTCTCTCTAAGGGGTTGATTTTACTCTCTCCTTTGTGGGGATGACACTCTCTCTCTCTCTTTTTGCCTCCTTCTTTGTCCTAGTTATGAGTGAGTAGTCTCTCTCACTAGGGCGCGGGGAGTAGCCCCGCTGCCCATGTTTTCATATCATGTGAATGTAATCCATAGTTTGTAATATAGAGTTGTTATCTTTTCAGTTCAACATCAAACGTTTAATGAATGCTTGTTGCTTGATCACCAACTTGTGTTATCTTTTGTCTTTTAGTATGAATTGTCTACGTTTGTATTATTAGATACGAAACTCATTTGTATGTTGGTTCTTGGTGTATGTATCCACCATGCATCTGTTTCGATATCTAGGAGTGTCTTTCAAGGAGTTGAGTATACTTGGCATTGCATCATTCCCACACTTCTTGTAGTTAGTTCTCCTAAAGGAAACTAAATCTACGAAGATACTAACTGACTAAAACTCTTGTTGCAGTCTATGTTTTACTTTGCATGTCTTGATCCATGTGTAGTGGCGGTGAAAACCGATCACACCCTAGTGACTTTTATCATTGTTTAACTTCTTTAAATTTACTTTCTTTATTTTTACACGTTCTTAGTTTAAAAACAACAAAACTAACCCTTCGATCTAAATACCAACTAATAAGTGATTAAGTGAAATTCCAACGTTTTCTATCTTGTTGCAAGCAACAAGACCGCTGTCATGTGGATTCGACCCTTAATTATACTACGATAAGACTTCCACATATCTTAGCATACGTGGGTGGAGTTCTCTATCTAGTATAAGCAAGGCTAAAGACTTACTATCTTTAGGATTTTTAGTTGGTGCACGCAATTCCACGTAAGTGGAAGCTCCATCAGTGCTTCTTGGGGTGGTCGCGGCCTGGTTGCATGAGTGGTTGTGGCACAAGTGTGATGGGTGGTTGAGAGGAATGCTTGATCATATAGTTGATATACTTCTGTGAGTAATGTATAAGTGATGTAGAGTGTTGTTTGGATAATGTCTAATCACCCCTAATCATGTTCCTCAACCCTAAGATGCTCCAAGATAGTAGGAGGTGGTGCTCCTAGGGTTTGGTGTTTATATCTAGCTTTAAACCCATAGTGTGGAGCACTAACCCTAACTGAGAATGTGACATGTTTATTTCTCTATCATGAAATGGTCATTATATTATGATAATTTCTCTCTCTTGTTTTTAAGCCTTAACATTGCATGTGATATGTATGTCACGACTTGTGTATGATGTGGTGATGATTATGCGATACAGGGTGATGCTTATGCACATCCACGTGACACAATGTAGTATTAAATATGTAGGGCTTAACGTGATGGGTCCTATGATCTAATGTTAGCTTAATGCC